>CAKAOI010028507.1:0-13216 GCA_916701655.1 Sebastiscus albofasciatus
TACCCTTTGTCCAACAAAATTAGCGCATATAAGCAGGTTTTTTAAACACGGGAGAACCCTCTAAGATTAGGCGATAGACTCCTTTTCCGTTGCCAGTAGATGAGTAGCCTTTTTGTTTTTTCTGTTTTGTCATGTTCAACGTCATAAATGTGCCAGAAAGCAGGGTTAGTCATTAGTAAAAAAGTTACGGTGGTTACTTCTTTTTTTAAAATATATGTTATTTATTCAGTCTCTCTTTCAAACTCTCAAACCAGAGTTGGTGATTGTTGGAACAGTGGAAAGTGTTATTTTGTTTCTGTCGAGTTTGAATGAAGAGTGTTTTACAATGATCATCAAGGTAAAGTCACTGTGTGTGTTTTGATTATCAGTGGGGTAAAATCACTGTTTTTGTCAAATGGAGTCTGGTGGCTTTGAGGCTTTAAGGAGCGCATATAACGGCTGTTTCTTTTCCCATCTAACTCGGTAAAATAATTTCAGCGGTCATTTTGACCAAACCACAGCTGGTGATTGTTGGAACAGTGGAAAGACTAACGAAGATGGTTTTGATGAGTTTTATTTTGTTTCTGTGGAGTTTGAATGAAGTGTGTTTTACGACGATCAGCGAGGTAAAATTACTGTTTTTGTCAGTGGAGTCTGGTGGCTTTGAGGAGAGCATATAACGGCTGTTTCTTTCACACCTAACTCGGTGAATTAACAGTTTATTTCAACGAAACCAGAATTGGGGATTTTTAGAACAGAGGAAAGACTAACCAAGATGGTTTTGATGAGTTTTATTTTGTTTCTGTCGAATTTGAAAGTGGGCTTTGAAGATCAGAGAGGTAAAATCCCTGTTGTCCGACTGAAGTCTTTGAGGAGAGTATGTTAATTGTATGTTTTGTCCCTGCTGATTTCATTTTCTATATATTCTCATAGCATCGCACTGGAAAAGGGGCGAAAATTAGCATGTCATGTTTCCGTCACTGCCGATCGGAGCTGGAGCCGATAAATACCCGTGACTACTGCAAAGTCATTTGTCCCGGGAATGAATGCCGATTGTAACCTTTCCCTCTAAGGACAAAAGCCAGATGTTAGTGGGTGTTAGTGGGTTTGTTGTCCAGTGGGAGAGGGGCTTAATTCTCCACCAGAGAGTGAATAAGTGTATTTCCCTAAATGTCAAAGTATTCCTTTAAGCCGCTCAAATGCCAATAAGTCCTCCAAACTAATCCACAAAATATGCTGTTTGTTGTTGCCCTCCAAAAATGACACATATGAGTGATGTGACGACTTGTTTATTGTTTTTACTGCCTTCAAATAACCAATAAATATGTTCCATATTAGCTTTTTCTAATCAGCCAGAGCTATGCTCAACTTTTAGTTAAGTTTAGACACAAAAAAACTACTTAAGTTAAAGCAAAGATTGTGGGTAAGTTTTTAAAAAACTACTCTCCTGTGTGAAAATCTGACCCAACCACCCATCCTGACCTTCAGCATCTCTATAAAAACACCACACTTCTTCCAGCTTTGCTCCAGACTAGTCCCAAATCTCTAAAAACACAAGTCATTTTAGGCATTCGAACAAATAACGCTGAATAATGATGCTGTTGTTTTCTTGGGAGGTCTCCAGAATACTCCGTTTTCATTCTACTGTTGCTTCATTACTCTCTGAAAGTATCTCTGCCGCTTAGCTTTTAATCAGGCCCACCTCCACCCAGCATCCACCTGTACGACTCCTGTCTTCTGTGGAGAAGATGTCTGCTCTCATCACTCCCCAATCTCTCTCTCTCTGTGGGCTTACATCCACGCTGCATGGTGTGATGAGGCCAAGACGCCCAACATTAACTCTACTGCTGCGCTGTATTCTCATGTCAATAAACTTTTCTGACTGAAAAGTGTATAAACGGATAAAAAAATAACCTCACTAATTGAGTTCAACCTCAAGCATGGGAGCTTAAGGACCTCAGTTTTTCACAATAAAAGAACTGAAAACAGTGAGCTGGTGCAAAATGGGTAATCACCCAACGTCAATGAAATAAAGGACAATTGTCCTTAAGGTTAAATATGCAATAAAAAATATGCATTTTAAAGATTTTTAAAGAAGACTGCAAGACCGAAAAGGAAATACTATAATACCCTGACTGCTAAAGACTGGTTCCTCTTGGGCTTTAAACCGCAGAAGCTCTTAAATCATATTTGCCAACTCTCCCGATTTTCCCGGGAGACTCACGTTTTTCATTGCCCTCTCACGGTTTCCTCACGGGGTCACAATTCTCCCGCATTTCTCCCAAATATATGGCAAATTTTCACACTTTCTTTCACACTTTTCGTTATCTTAACCTGTTTCTTGCACTGTTCAGCATTCATACTCCCTACTGTTTCCACCCAGACGACAATAGAGCTACACCAAATGTCGTTTCCCGGCGCAAAAAAGTAGTCTACGCTCACAACACAGCGTAGTTTGAGCTCATGTTTGAGCTGTGGGAACTGGGTTCAGCGGCCAAAGTTGGGCTTTGCTCGATGTTGCAAAAAGCCGTCGTGGTGTGGCGCAAGCCGTTGGAAATAACGGGTTTCAGAGCGCAGCGGTGTCGTTGTCACGTTGTGTTTGAAAGGACCTTCAGTGAGAGAGAGATGGAGAGAACTAAGAGAAAGAAATACTCAAGCAGGGGCAAAAAAATAATAAAAACTGATGAATATTAGTTTATGCCAGAGCTTCACACTCCAAGTTCACACCAGAGGGGCAAATTATTCAGTTTTCTTTCCTGAGAATAAAAGGTAGAATTAAAAGTTTAACATAAAACTGCTGTTGCAGTGTATTTAATATTTTATTTGTATTCTTTAAAAGTCACCAGAATGCCAGAAACAAAGTCTCTGAAATGTGATAAAACAGAACAAGAGACTAAAAAAAAGAGGGATAAATTGCCCTTTAGCTTAAATAAAAATATGCTTTTTAAAGAATTATAAAAAAGATTTTGCAAGAGCGAAAAGGAAATACTATAATACGCTGACTGCTAAAGCTTACTTCCTCTTGGGCTTTAAACCGCAGAAGCTCTTAAACTGACAAACGAATCAGTAAATGATACAGATAATATGATCCATCTACTGTATGAGATAGATAAAAGCCTCGCAGGGATGAAATGGTATTGATAGTATGGAGCGCAGGGAGCTACAATAATCTGTGATTAAAGATAAAAGCATAGAAAACCTTCTGAAGTGCAGCCTAAGAATGAACCCCCTAATTTAAGAGATGATCTACAGCTAAAAGAAGTCTGAACCATCTCGACCTGACAAATAAAAGACTCTTAACCATTACCGTGTTAAATCTGTGATTTCGTTGGGGGGAGTTCTGAGACATTCAACAGTTAATATCTGAGAAACAACAAACCACAGTGTGCCAGCGTCACTGAGTTTCAGCTAGACACGAAGCTGCATCATCTGCATAGTAATTAGAAACAGTATTATGCTCACAAGTGATCATGCTTACAAATGATATGCCCTAAAGGAAGAATGCAAATTTTAAAACAACACATCCTAAAACTGGGGAACAGAGGCACGTAAAGGGAACCAGAGATGAGCAAGCATTACAAAAAGTTTCTTACAGGAACATTACAAGTTACAGTCCGCGTTGCCAGGTCAGCCGTGATGAAAGCAGAGCTACATAACGGCCTAGTAGCATTAAAATGTATGTGTTTCCTGATCTGTTGTCCCTTTTCCCTCTCCAGTATCTCTGCTCAGGTGTGCTGCACTGCTCAACAAGGTGGCCAGGTGTGCTGCATTTGCTAAACCAGGTTGGGGAGGAGGTGCTTAAAAGCTTCATGTGCCAGCAGAAGAAGAGAGAGGCTTCTGGTTTTGCTGCCTCTCAGCTTAGGACTTGATATATTGTCTTTTCAGATTTTCTTGTTAATAAATCCTATGGATTTGAGAGTTTTAAAGGTGTCTTCTGTGTTTGGTTTGGGTCAGTGTTAAAGTGCCCAAGGGTGGGGCGTAATATGGTCTATTCTGTACACACGACATCTTCTGGTTTCTTCCATTTTTTTTCCCTGATAACGTTTTTTTAGGGAGTTTTTCTTTCTCTGAATCGAGCATCTGAGGACGGAGGGTGTCGTATTGCTGTACAGATTGTAAAGCAGGCAAACTTGTGATTTGTGATATTGGGCTTTATAAATAAAAATTGGCTTCACTTGGCTTGAAATTTTAATCTAAAAATAAAGATTAGTGCAGCTTTAGCGATTTGTTTTTGTCATGAATACTTTCACACAAAATGTGAATATTACACCTCTTCCTAATATGCAGCGACTGAGCGAACTCTGGCCAATGAAGCGCGAAACAATTGCCCAGATAAACTACGAGCGATGTCACTCTCTATTACATAGAGAGAGTCATGTTGATTAACTGTCAGCGTCGATTTTGATCAGTGAAAACAGGTTAGAGGTGCGCAAAACTTTGCATAAATAGAGCCGTGAAAGCTGACGCACGGAGCAGGTTAGGACATCTTCATTGAGAAAAACTGAAACAATCTGATGTTTGCTCGTTCACATCGCATCCAGTTAGGAAAAAGTGTTTTTTTTCCAGAATGAGGTTGATTTTTCTGAGCTTTCACACAGCGGACAAAGGCATCCACCGACCACATTGTGCGGAACCGGTTGAGTTGCACCTATTTTTATGAAACAACACAGAGGCTTCCGCAGTCTGAACCAGGACGGCAAACTTTATTACCCCTTTCAACCTAGACAAAGGCAGCGCATACCAAGTCCACTCCTTTTGTTCTTACCTTTCACAATAAAAGCCCTTGACATATAATATTCACTGGCGAGTATCTCACATTTACGTGTTGTTTATTCCCCACTTCCCCAGTGTCTAAAGGCCTTTAGTCGTCTGTTTTCTGGTCCTTTTTTTTGACTGAAGGTAGTTTTTTGACTCCCTTTTGACTTTAATCACTTGACTTGCTCAACATAATGAAACTGAATATCCTGTCAGAAATACAACATTACAAATTCAATTTGCAGGCAGCATGCAGCTAAAACAAATTCTAATTTGATTCAGAATAATTAAGATAAACAGTACATGCATTAAATATATAATTCCAGTATAGCGCGCTGCAAGGATGATGTATTTTTGTCGGCCAACCAGGAAGTTAGCATCGCCCTGGTTCCTTTGACAAAAACCCAATGGGATTTTTCCATTGGGTTTTGGATTATTGCAGAAAATAAGCTCTCTGGAAAACACACGTTTATGATATTTACAGGATTTTTTCCGTAAGATCATTTTCACAAATTAACACTTTTATGATTTTTGAAGCGTGAATGCAATCGCCAGAAGTAAAAAGCTAACGTTAGGCTATAAACGCATGAGCGTGAGTATAAACAACGAGGCTGTAAATGAGGACGACTCGGCATGATGACGTTTAGTAGTCTCATTTAGCCACTTGTTAGCAACCGCCTTTTTTAAGACACATAAAGGCTTCAAAATTCACAAGTGGGATATTTACTGACGTATTTTATATTGTAGAACAAGACATTAAAATCTCTTCAGCTTGTGTTAACCACAGACCTGATTTCAGGCAGACGAGGGAACCAGAAGTGCTAAAATGCGTACTAATTTCCGGGTTTAGGACTCATTCCTGCAGCCCTCTATTCCACTACATTATTATAAGGTTAATAACTGTGTGTGAATGCTGCATTAGTAGGTCTTTAAATCTTAAAGTGAAGAAGACACTGATGTTACTGGCTGTCTGGGATACAATCAGACATGGCACTGTGTGTGTGTGTAGCTGTGTACACGGCTGTGGACAGATGTTTAAACAGGTAATCATCACTCAATGAGTCAACAGCTCTGGAGATGGGACTAATATGTGTGTGTGTGAGAGAGACTGTGGAGGTGAATACTAAGAGAGGAGACAATGAAAAGACAAAAGGGAGCAGACAGAAGGGAGAGTAAATAACCTCCATCAGCTCATGTTAGAAAGCAGCCATCAGGGCGGAGTGAATGCAGACTTGTGATTAGCCCACATTTGTGTTATTTTTATCACCCGATGTGACTCTTTGATCACAGCCATGTGTCAGGAATGGAAGACTCATCCTGAGGGGACATTTTACCCCCAAGTGTGGGTTAAAATACCAACTCCTCGGGGCTTCGCTGGCTGATCTATTTGGCTGCCGGCCCCACGCACACACCTTTCCCAGCACTCGGTCAGTTTGTCTGTCTGCATCTTCATCTACCGCCCCTCCTCCTCCTCCTTCTCCTCCTCCTCCTCCTCCTCCTCCTTGTAAAGACACACTTTGAAAACAAAAATAGCTGGAGAGCAGATAGACATGAGAAGTGTCAGATCCATAAATAAATTGGGTCTTTGTGCACCTTGTTTGAGACTGGCTGACATTTTAAAGCCTGCCAGGTATTAATACCATTTCTCATGAGACAAAGATTGTATGCGTGGGCGTGCATAAATGTGTGTGCGCATGTGTGTGTGTGCAATGCACGTGCGTGTCTGTGCATATTTTGATGGTTGTGTGTGTGACGGAGAAGGAAAGTGGTTGGTTGGTTTGTTATTCTTGTGTAACGTCACCCTCCGGCGTAGCTGACAGAGATTTTACTGTTTTATTCTGGCTGAAATTCATCTTTCAAGCTTCATTGGCACAAGTTACATTATTGCCAAAGCTGAGTTGCATATTATTTAATATTTACGTTTTGCAAAATACACTTTAAACACAAATCTCTCAAATCAGTCAAAGAAATAAAGTGCAATGCACGTTGTTGTATGTTTTTCCTTTTTATGTATGCATTAGCTAAATGAAATATTGTTCAATATGTACTTATCCCGATAAAATAACCATTCAAATACACACAAAGGATACCTTATGTACTCAGGACTCACTTGAAAATTAGATCTCAGTCTCACTACCTAATCGAGCTGTTCTCATACACGCTTAACTTTACCTACAAAAAGAAATGCACTGTAATTTGTATATATACCACACAAAATCAATTCGTACGTAATCATGTCGCAGGAAGTATAAACAGCGACAAATGTAGCGTAGGTTGGAGGTCAAGGTGGACAGGTGGGTCAAAAACAACACCTTTCGCCCAGGAGATCGCTGTTTGTGTCCCGTGTGAAACCAGAAGTCAACGTTGACTTATTTGTTACGTAACTTCCGTACTTATGTAACGCCACTTCTGTCATTATTTTAACCCAAACGTTTACATATTTGTCACGTAACTTCCGTACTTAAGTAACGCCACCTCCATCGTTATTTTAACCTAAACGTTGACTTATTTGTCACGTAACTTCTGTACTTATGTAACGCCACTTCCGTAGTTATTTGAACCTAAACCACAATCTTTTCCTAAACCTAACTAAGTCGTTTTGTTGCCTAAACTTAACCAAGTTGTTTCCTGTGAAGACTTAAGTTTACTTTGAAAACACTGTATGCATGTAATGAGCGGAAGTTGAAACGTGTTGCTGGACATTTGCAGGAAAATGCACAAAAAATGAGGAATAACTTTGTAAGATATCATACGAACCGTTGTATGAGGATACTCTGACCTAAATAACCATTATTAAATACTGAATATGAGGAGTCAGCTCTCACAGATAATATTGTACTATCTAGTGAGAACCAGTCTTCACAGGTCGGGCATGCTGACAGGTTTATGTCTGAATCAGCAGAGTACTTCTCAGATAACGATCAGACTCCTGCAGGTATACTGAGGGAAGAGGAAGAAGAACTAAAGGAGGTCAAGAGGGTGTGAAGAAAGGTTAGAGGCTAACACAGAGGGAGAAAAGTAAAGGAGGTGTGAAGAGGAGGCCATTAAAGGTGACCTAAATACGGTTGAAGTTTCAAGGTCATCTCTCCTCTTCCTCTTCAACGCCACTCGGCTTCCTCACCTTGGTTGATTTTTCGAGGTGGGGGGTCACTGGTAATTATCTGCTCTTGTCAAACGTAAGAGGCTCAGCGAGACGCCAGGTCACCTGTGATTCTGATTGAGGTCCTGGGCACTCTCTCTCTCTCTCACACACACACACACACACACACACATTCATACATAGGGAAGCAGCAGCAGGCGAATGTGCGACGTTTCATTACGCTTCTGATTTGGTCATTCATCATGTCACAGCGAGGTCACACACGGCAGCCGACACATGTTTATGTCTGCGGAGACTATGTGTGTGTCTGTGTGTGTCTGTGTGTGTGCGTCTGTCTGAATATGTGTGTGCCTGTAGGTGTGTGTGTTTGTGTGTGTGTGTTTGTATTGGCATGAAAGGGTGCTTTGTTTTCCTGTTTGTCCTGGTCCGGTTTCCCTTTCAGGTCAGACAAAGAGGAGGCGGCTCTACGATATTGTTCGACTCAAATCAAAGAGAGGCAGGAATAATAACGGAATAATTCTACTATTTTGGGAAATATTAAACTAATTTGCTTCATTATCAAATAAATGTAACTAAAGAATCAGATCATTTCATCAGGAGGCCTAAAACACATCTCCAACTCACAGCTGCTTTTTACTAAGCAAACACATTAAGCAGTCGACCTCATGAGTTCTGTTTGAAGGCACCATCAAACAGACTGATTTGTAAACTTACAGAATATATTAAATGTGTAATACAACAATCCTTTATATCAGTATTACAGCTGCTTTATTGTGTCTTTATTGTAAGAATGAGATGAGAAGCTCGATACCACTCTCAAGTCTGTGCGCCAAGCATGGCGCTAGAACTGCAAAGGTAAAAAGAAATAACATGCTTACCAACGCATCTAAAGGTTGATCAGACAGAATGCAAAGCAGTTTCATTTTGGGTTATTTGTGTGAATTAAACTGTATTTATGCATGCAGACTAAATGAGATATATAGCATGTTAATTAGTGAGCTTTATGGGTGCTGGTAGGAGAGCTGTTTCCCTCTTCTTCCAGTGTTTATGCTAAGCTAATTGCCTTAGGCTCCATTATTAACACTCAGTCATGAGAGTGGTGTGATCATCTCATCAAAAAGTTTGATAAGTGTATTCTCCAAAATATTTTAAGTTAATAAAAGAAACTGATGCCTCTATATGACCTGCATAAGCAAACGGGACCATCAGCGAGAATATAACAGAAGAACATAAAGTTATTCTTAATGATCGTCATCGGTGCCACCGGGTTGGTTTCTGCGTAACATCAGATGAAATCATGCAGGTTCACCAGAAAGCGACCAGCCCACCGCGGACAGACCCAGATCCAGCTTCGCTGCCGCCATCGACCTGCAGTCGGCGCTCCGGCAGGTGGTTGAGAGCTCTGCGCCCGGTGCTCCAGCAGGCCGAGGCCGTATTGCTGGGCTTGCTGTCGAGAATGGAGGTACGGTAGAACCAGAACCAGGACCGCAAGGGACAGACTGTCAAACCCTGCTGCTGTAAAATGTGAGGTTTTCTAAAGGGACCCTGGTGCTCGGAAACACTACCGCTTTTGTCCACAGGGACCGCCAAAATCAACACAAAATGAAAAGTTCCTCGTAGAATCTTTGCTTTAATGAACATCAGAGGGATTTTTAAACCTCTTTTAGTGTCTAAGCAGATAGTTGGGTCATAAAAACAGATTTTTTTATTAGTTTTCGCTGCAATTTCCTGCTTAAAATGCTGATTCCAGCCATGTAACTGCGAAATCAAAGAGTCTAATGCAGAAAACAGATAATGTACAAACCAAACTGAGGCCGTGTGACAGAAAAACACATTTTTAAAAAAAAACAACAACATTAAAGCCATGATAACTGTGTGTATATGGCTTTTGAAAAGCTCACTCAGGTGTAAAACCCAAACACCAAGGGCTTCATTAAAAGATACTTCCACGCAAATGTATTTTAATATATGCACACCTCGGATGAATGTTAAATGCGTTGCATAAATTGCCTCCGCTCTCGGTAAGCTAATGCATGAATGGACCGAGTGTGGACGTCCCTGTGAGGGTATTGTGATCGGACGGTTCTGCTTAGACACCAAACACACACACACACACAGATCAAAGCTGTGCTCCGGCTTCAGTTCAGTAACCTCGCTGATGGCAGAAATGATGTTGACTACGAGCACACACATGCTTGTTTTGATGCACTCTGCTGTAACATCTGTACAGACGTCATGGTCCTTCTCACACCTTTACTAAAATATTGACCTTGTTTAGGTTTAAATTAGATATCAGGGGAGATGTTTCTGTCCAGCCTGCTTAATAATATTTCACATTTAATCTAAATGATAATGAGGGAAAAGCTGTGTAAAAATGTTCTGTAAATGCAGATTGTTTCTTTTAATATTTCAGGTTTCAGTGAACTAATGCATCTGGATCTTTGATTCCCATCCACCAGCTCGTGTTATGTAAACCACATTGCCGTTGTTATATTGCAACCTAGTGGTCGATCACTGTCATCACCACTTACTGAGGCTTTTTTTGCACATTATGGCCACTATTTCTGTTGAATAAGAAATCATTTAAAGGGTCATTACACCCAAATTGCATGAGTTTGTTATTAATTAATCAAGCAATTTGTGATGAGGCTGATTAAAAGACAAATATCTGTCCCGATTCCAGCCGTCTCTGTGTGAGAATAGTGACAGAATTAAAAGTATACTCATGAACGTCACACTAAACAATGCTTGATTTTATTGTGCTGTTGATTGATGCAAAATGTGTGAGACGGTGAAACAGCTGCAGGACGTCTCGGACAAACAAAAATAAGTTGCTTTTTCTTCGTGAGTTTAATTTAGTGGCATCCCAAAGTCACACGCCGTCGTCTCAAATTACTACATAGGCTACTAATTCTATACTAATCATCGTCATAGTATTATTGTTTTAGCAGTTAGTATACTAGGATTGAAAGATTCCCGCGATACCTGAATATTTACTAATCAATATAAATTTTGAATACCTCATCACAGTTCATTAAATTTATAGATCCATAAGATCTGTACCTTTTTTTTTTCAATACTATATTTATTATTTTTTTGTTAATTTTGAAACAATACAACAAACATTCACAAACGTCCTCAATAATAACATTCTCGGTACAAAGAAACTTAACAAACCTAATATTAATATAAAATAAGCCAGTATAGATACAGGAAAAACATATTATATACAAAAATATATAAATAAATAAAAATATATAATAATAATAATATAATATTATAATATTAATTAATAATATAATAATAATAATAATATAATATTATTATTATAATAATAATAACAATAATAATATACACAAGAAATTTAAAAAATATATAGATCTGTACCTTTTTAAAGCAATTTGAAATTATTATTTTTAATTTATTTTTTTGCATTTCAGAAAATGTTTTATTTAAAACCTAGAGTGTAATATGGCACTTAAATGTACTAAATGGGTTTGGTTTTGATAGATATTTAATATTATTGTATGCAATTTAAGCAATAAAAATGTAGATTTTTCTGAAAAGGAAACCAATTATTGTGTTATTCTCTCTTTTGTATGTTTACTATTGCTCGTGAACAAGGCAAAATCATTTTGTATCCGATTACTTGATTAATCGATGGAATAACTGGTAGAAAACTTGATTACTAAAATAATTAATAGCTGCATTCCTATATTCCTATAGTATACAAAACAAATGGACATTGTGACGTCACCAGGGCCTCCGTCATGGCCTGTGTTGTGTGCTGTGTAATTTGTCTGTCAGTGTTCCTGGTTGGTTGAAGCTGGAGGTCGATCATCAAGGAATTGGACGCAGCTGTTTCCAGTCTATAAGACCCGCCTCATCCTGGGAGTCTCTGGGCTCCTTCTCCTCTGCACGGCACCACCATGTGCTATGTTGGACTTATTTGCTGTATGCTCTATTTATCATTACCTGCGTTAACCTGGCAGATTGTTTTCCTGTCAGTATCTCTTGTTTTGTCACATTTGTTAAAGTGATTCAGCCTTTGTTGAATAAAACTCCTTTCTTTGAGTTAATCCCTCACATGTGCTTCCATTGTTGTCTGCGGTCTTAGAGTCGGACCAGAACAACGTACTAACAGGAAATGAAACAATTTGACGTGACAGTTGTTTTTCTTCATTTTTAATACTTTTTTTGGAGCCGTCTCACCACAACCTGCAATTTATTTTTATTGGTTCCAGCTCAGAGCAGCTCCTCCATTTCCTTTGTGCATTACATTGTGGGGAAATGGTGTCCATCTGCAGCATACTCAAAAATCCATCGTATTTAGTTGGGCTGTCCAGAAACCAGAGAAGTTCTTAGTCGACTAACACTCTTATGATTCTGTCGACGAATTGATTAGTTGATTTTAATCGACAGATCTGTAAAACTGAGTTTCTACACTTAGAATGCAGGAATATATATTTAAAGGTCCCATATTGTAAAAAGTAAGATTTTCATATCTTTTATATTGTAAAGCAGGTTTAAATGCTATATAAATACTGTGAAAGTATCAAAATGCTCAATATACGGAGGAATACACACAACTCGTTTTCAGAAATCGTTTGAAACAAGCCGTCAGGATTTCTGTCCATTTGTGATGTCACAAATACACAGTATTTAGACCATTACACGGTTTTAAATGTAAACATTCTAAATGTGTCCCAGTTTATGTCCTGTTGCAGTGTATGTAAATAACATCAGCTGACGGAAGTAAACATGGACCCAAACTGTTGCTTAGTAACGCAATTCCGTTGAAATGCTCTAAAACGGAGCGTTTCAGACAGAGGGTGAATACAGGTATATTCAGGCAGACAGTATGAGGAAAATAAAGTTTTTTTTGAACATAAAGGCATGTAAACATGTTCTAGTAGAAACACAAAATACAAGTATGAACCTAAAAATGAGCACGATATGGGACCTTTAAGTACC
This sequence comes from Sebastiscus albofasciatus, assembly GCA_916701655.1. Classification (NCBI taxonomy): domain Eukaryota; kingdom Metazoa; phylum Chordata; class Actinopteri; order Perciformes; family Sebastidae; genus Sebastiscus; species Sebastiscus albofasciatus. The sequence goes on from CAKAOI010028507.1 coordinate 12,809, forward strand.
TGACCCTTTAAGTTGACATGTGAAGACAGAATCTCATTAAGAAGTTGAACTTATTTTTTGTTAAGACAGTCATTTATTGAGGCACTTGACACAAGCCATGGAATGTACAAATCAAATACAACATTTTTTAAGGTATTTTTCACATTCTTGCATCTGTAAACATGGTAAAGATAATACATTCTGACAGTTAATTCACATTGTACTGTTCTCCCTCCCCGCCAACGGAGAGATACACATCAACACCTCGCTCAGAGTAGTGCACAGTATACGACAGCTACAAAACAGCAGTGGAGCTAAATACAAAACCCCCCATTCAGCAAGAAAAGCAACATGCAGACGAGCTGTTCATGTGCTCTCGTTTTACCTGAACTGCATCTATTCAGTCGTTTTCACATAGTGTGTGTGTGT
>CAKAOI010028507.1:13236-39689 GCA_916701655.1 Sebastiscus albofasciatus
TCCATCTGCAGCATACTCAAAAATCCATCGTATTTAGTTGGGCTGTCCAGAAACCAGAGAAGTTCTTAGTCGACTAACACTCTTATGATTCTGTCAACGAATTGATTAGTTGCTTTTAATCGACAGATCTGTAAAACTGAGTTTCTCCACAAAGAATGCTACTGCTTTGAGCACAGGCGTATATATATTTTATCACCTTTTTAGCATGAACACACCTACTTAAAACCTTCTTAGTATAGGTTTTGAGATGTCTGCCGCTAGAAATGTTTGTTTTTGTGGGTTACAACGAAAAGAAAAAAAAATACGTACCCGTATAGAGTCCAAGGTCCGCCCACTTCAGTCTCACAAAATCTTTTAGGAAACACTGTATTGCATCACCCAAAACTGGATGTCACCCCACTTCAAAACTCATTCTGGCCCTGATGCCGGAATATATATTTAAAGGTCCCATATTGTAAAAAGTAAGATTTTCATATCTTTTATATTGTAAAGCAGGTTTAAATGCTATATAAATACTGTGAAAGTATCAAAATGCTCAATATACGGAGGAATACACACAGCTCGTTTTCAGAAATTGTGCATTTGAAACAAGCCGTCAGGATTTCTGTCCATTTGTGATGTCACAAATACACAATATATAGACCATCACACGGTTTTAAATGTAAACATTCTAAATGTGTCCCAGTTTATTTCCTGTTGAAGTGTATGTAAATAACATCAGCTGACAGGAAGTAAACATGGACCCAAACTGTTGCCTAGCAATGCAATTCCGTTGAAATGCACTAAAACGGAGCGTTTCAGACAGAGGGTGAATACAGGTATATTCAGGCAGACAGTATGAGGAAAGTAAAGGGTTTTTTAAACATTACAGCATGTAAACATGTTCTAGTAGAAACACAAAATACAAGTATGAACCTAAAAATGAGCACGATATGGGACCTTTAATTACCACTAGTACCTGACCCTTTAAGTTGACAGAAGACAGAATCTCATTAAGAAGTTGAACTTATTTTTTGTTAAGACAGTCATTTATTGAGGCACTTGACACAAGCCATGGAATGTACAAATCAAATACAACATTTTTTAAGGTATTTTTCACATTCTTGCATCTGTAAACATGGTAAAGATAATACATTCTGACAGTTAATTCACATTGTACTGTTCTCCCTCCCCGCCAACGGAGAGATACACATCAACACCTCGCTCAGAGTAGTGCACAGTATACGACAGCTACAAAACAGCAGTGGAGCTAAATACAAAACCCCCCATTCAGCAAGAAAAGCAACATGCAGACGAGCTGTTCATGTGCTCTCGTTTTACCTGAACTGCATCTATTCAGTCGTTTTCACATAGTGTGTGTGTGTAAGAGGTAAGAAGTAAATTGCGGATGAGGCATCTAAGTCTATTTAGCAGCACAAGAACACTTCGCTACTCCAGAAAACTGATCATTATTCAATAAATATATAAATACATTATCTATATTCTTTAGCAGGCATGTGCACAGGTCCAAAGATGTCCGTCTGCTTTGGCTCATCACTCTCTAGGATGTAAACATTAATGTATAATAACTTTTATTCACGCTTTCTTGGCAATCACAAAAATAATTCTTTTAATGTATAGTTTTTTTTATCTTGTGGCCCTGAATGTCTGTGTACATGCCTGCTTTGTAGAAACATCTGAGGCCCAAAAAATTTAATATTTCAGGTGTGTGGATGTGGATAAGGCTGCTGTCGGGCTACTTGTTTGTTAATAAATACAGAATGAGGTTTGAATGTGAAGCTACACCTCAAGTTTCCAAAGCTCTTGGATGTTCGTATATATAACTATATATATATACCCTGTTGCTGCGCCTCACAAAAACTAAACATCCAACATAAACAGCTGGCTCAGCTGGTGCTCACATCAGTAAGGTTTAGTGTCAATAAGGCTGTAGTTAAAGGAATATTCCACCAAAAAAACATGTTTTGAGTGTCAAACACTTAACTGCCTGTTGGTTTGTAAGATGCATGTTTACATTACATACAAATTACTAACGGTGGGGGTTTTCTACCAGAAGTATGTCCCTGGCTGTCTGAAGAAGGCCTTAAAACAGCCAAAAACAAACACAATGTAAAGAAAAAAATATGAATTAAAGGGGACATATCATGGAAAACTCACTTTTTCAGTGCTTGTGTTCACACATTTGGGTATCTGGAGTACATACAAACCCACAAACTGGTAATTAAGACAAACCAGTCAGTGTTTTTGTGGGCTACCTGAAAACATGTGATTCAACAAGCCGTTCAGATTTGGTTCCCCTTCCTATGTCACATTTAAGCTCATTAGCATATACTGCCCATCTGAGTTGGATACACATCCCAACTTGTCACATACGGTCGCTTTGTCACGCTCCTCGGCGTCACTTTGTTTAGGCAACAAAACCACTTAAAACAACATGGTTGGGCTTAAAATTAGTACTTTTGTAAAGTGAAAATGTCTGAAAATGACTTGACGTTGTGAACACGGGACACAAACAAACAGATGAAAGTGAAACGGGACACGAACAACAGTCTCCTGGATGAAAGCCTTGTGTCTGTTTGACCCATCCACCTCCGCTACCGTCCGCACTTAGTGTGACTTTTCGCTCTTTAATCTACGTCACCATTGTCACTCCCGACACTCTTTCGCTGAGCATTTATACTGTTGCCGCGGATGGGTTTACATCGTAGTTAACGGAAAGCCCGGTGCGTCTCATACTGGCGCTACAGGGTGCCTCGTGCGGTGGTATTACATGGCAACAGCCATGACAAAGCCTCGGTATTTGACGCCCTGGGAATGAGAACGAGCTGGAGTATCTCCAACCACAGCTTGAGAACTATCATTGCAAAGATGCACCGTATTTTTCACACAAGCCAATCAGAGCAGACTGGGCTTCTTAAAGACACAGGCGCTAAAACGGAGGGTGAATACAGGTATATTCAGACAGAAAAATAATAACATTAAAGCGTGTAAACATGTTCTAGTAGAAACCCCAAATACAAGTATGAACCTGAAAATGAGCACAATATGTCCCCTTTAAATGTATAAACAATAAAATACAAAAAACCTTTAAAGCCTTTTTTGGTGGCTGGTCAAACATTTCTTTCCTTTAACAGCTTGGACGGTGAAAAAGAGGATTATACTGCAGCAGACGTGAAACTGGGTCCTCTCAGGCCTACGGGCAGCACGTGTTTGACGCTCTAAACACACAGCAGGTTTCCTTTAAGGAGTTAAAACTTACACAAGTTGATGCTCAGTCTAAACAGTCATCTCTAGAGTGTCCCAGATTGACCGTTTCATGTCGTGTTGTTTGGTATTTATGTTGTATTTTGTGGCCTGGTGGTGAGAATGTGGCCACGTTTACACTGGGATTTACCCCCTTCATGCTCTGTATGAGATCTTTTATCTCTGTCAGAACATGGTGGGGGAAATCTGCCTGCTCAGACAAACACAGAATTAAAAACCCATTTTATTTTTTTATACCTGTGTAAAAGCAGCCGATTAGCCCGTCCCGTTCTGTGGCGTGAGGCTCTCCCAGGGGCAGATGATCTCTTTGGCTCCCACTCCTCCTCGAGAGGCGGCCCTGCTCTCCTCCTCCTCGTCCTCGGACTCTATGGGGTAGATACGGCACTCTGGAGGAATATCCACTTTAATCTGGAAAAAACTGGGCAGGGTTGCAGGAAGGACTTAGTGAGACACACTCTGATATCCATATTCTGTTAAAGTACATCAGCTCTACTCCATAATATTTGATTTGAAATGTAAAAAATGACCTTAAAGTGCCAACTTCCAGCTTTAACATTCACATTAGATAAATTGTGGGTCCTTTTTATACACACTCCCCCATTTTAAAGGAACAGTGTGTAGCATTTAGGGCATTCTATTGGCAGAAATTTTAAAATGTAATATTAATAAGTCTGTTTTCTTTCGTGTACAATCACCTGAAAATAAGATTTGTTGTTTTCGTTAGCTTAGAACGAGACGTTTATATCGACCCGGTCTCGCTCTCAACTCGTCAAATACCGCCGATTTGTCAGCGCCCCTCGGCATCAGATACTGACGCACGGAGGCGCCCTTTAGCGACAGTATGTGATGTCAGCTTTCAACTAACTCCAATGTAAACCCACCTGCAGCGTTAACACTCACTTGCCAATCCGTCTGGGTGGAGCCTGACTAGGTTGATCCGGGCTGATCGGCTGAATGCGGCTACTCGTCCCGGCAGCTGAGTGGCATTTGGGCGACAAGCTGGCGAACATGGAGGCCGGGGTGCAGCCGCGCTTCAGCAGACGACGCAGCGATAGAGCCATGCGAGACCTGGGCACATTTCCACCCAGCGGGGCTCGAGCCGCCGGGTTCCCGTCGCCGTCTCCTTCGCTGGCCTCCGCTCGCCGCTCGGAGGCGGAGGTGCTGTCCAAGGCCACGCTGATGGGGGACGGACACGCCGGGGTGTGGGCCAGGAAGGGGAGAGAGGGCGAGGTGTTGGCGATGGGGAAGTCGCTGATGCCAGAGTAGACGGCGAGGTGGGGGACGGGAGTGGTGAAGCGGCACAGCTGTGAGGTCAAAGGGCAACACACACGAGTCAGATTCATGTGTGCATTTTGGAAGCAGACGTTCATTTAAAATGTTATACTCACTGAAATGCCACGATGTTTAGGCTTCACCTAACTATTTCAGGGCTACATGACAATCAAAGAACATGAAAACAGTGAATGAATGACAAGACAAACAGATAAACATGAGGTGGTTTGTGGGTGTTTTATTAACTCATGACTGATGACAAAGAAAATACAGAACACTGTATGAGTGAAGATGGACAGTACAACACGTGTATCATGAGAAACAACATGACGAACAGTTACAGCTTGTATGGACAGAAATGGAACAGATGGCTGGTTGTGTTATGCCCGTCGTCACTTCTCAACGTGTTACAGACGTGAGTAATTTAGTTTGTGTTTAAAGTCTCAGTTCACCCAATTCACAGACCTCTCATAGCGGTTTTATGTGACATTTTCCAGGTAAATACATTTAAATTATGGGTGGAAAAACACCCCGAAAGTCTCACATGTACAGGGCTAGATAACATGACAGGTAAGTGGGGAAATGTTGGGTGAGCTGACCCTTTAAAATAGTCTCATATTAGTTAATGTGCATATTTAACACTGGCTTTAATACCACGCAACGAAATTGCAAATGCATTTTCAGTATTGCACGTAACGTTTTAGTTAATAGTTAATAATATGACAGCAGTTTCAGGGTTCAATGTTAATGTTTTTTCATTAATCAACTTGCCCAAATAAAATGCCCCTATACAAGTTGTTTTATTTATTAGCGGTTATCAAATAACAATCGGTACTGCACATGTGCAACTCACAACAAACATGAGAAGGAAGTGAGATGGCTCACTCCGTAGCTACTTCCATCTTCAGCTCCGTGTTTAATTATTTTTTACTACTTTGTGCATGGTGGCTAACCTGTTTCCCGTTTTGGGATTAATAAAATTCATCCTATCCTACTTGCTTGCCCAATGGGGCAAGTGAGCTGCTACATGTACTAGCCCGAAGTGGCATTTTACTTGCCCTTAGCAAGTGGGCAATCCTTATAGTTGAGCCCTGGGTTCGCAGGGTCAGGGTTTGGATAATGTAGATCTATCTTTGTGGCATTTTGAGGCTGAAACAACAACCACCGAAGAGTTTCTCCACACTGAACGTCACATTGGGAAGAGATCTGATCTGTGATTCTTTGACATTAGTCAGTGGATGTTTGAATATCATGAAACCCGCAGAAACAAGCTGAACACACAATGACATATTATCACCCTTTGAAGTTGATATGACGAACTTGTTGGCAAACAAGTTGCTTATTTACACATCCAGCAGACACGAAGCAACACTAGCTTTCATTTGGAGTTATTCTTCTGAACGTAGCTCCAATATTCGCTCTCCTTTTAGCTCTGTTTTTGGTCTCCACCAACTTAATATCTGTCTCTTTTACTGCTTAAAGCTCCATTATGTTCACCAGATATTTTCTAACTTTATCTGTCTGCAGTTTGGTGCTGAGCTGGTAGTGTACAGGGGATTTTTAGTCGCCAAATACTATGCTATAAGAGCGGTGAGAGTGAACCAAAACAGAAAAGTTGTGGGCTGTAAAACCAAAACAACGAGCTGAACTATAAAGCTCCCTGCAGTGAGGTTATAATTCCCCCTTCACATTAAACATTTGATCCATTGTTATCATAAAAATATTGATTATAGCAGCTTTAAACTTTAAAGTAAAATTGCATTAAAATGTAAACATTATCATAAAGAAATAACCTGCAGCGTCTATTTAAATGATTCCACTAAATAACTTTCACTAAAACCCCTGAACATCACGTGTTTGTGTTCACTTCTTAGGAGGACGAGGAGGAGGAGGGGGCGCCTCCTTGCCCTGCTTGCTGAGTTTGCTCATGACCTGTGTGATGTCAACGTTGGCAGCCATCTTGGCCTTCTGCTCCTGCTCCATCTGCCGGAGGATGATGGGGCTGAGACTGGGCCGCCGCTTCTTTGCATTCTGCTCCAACTGGGCATCACTGGGAGGGAAAGGATGGAGAAACAGGAGGGAAAAAAAGAGAGAGAGAGAGCAGCAAAGAGAAGAGGTGGGAGGGAGAGACGAGGTGAAAATTAAGTCTTGTAGAGTGATGGATGTGCTTGATTCATGAAGCTACAGGGACATTAATATCAGCCAGACAGATTGGAGACGTAAACTTTGCTTTTCCAGACCAATGTCACTCCTAAGTCATCCTTCGCAGTGAATATTCAACACTTTCTCTTTCCTCATTTGACCCACTTGTTCTTTATCAGGCTGGTTGCGATGATCAAATCAAAAGACTGACAAGACAGAGATTTAAAGGGACTGTTTGTAACTTATTAAGCGTATAAATGTACCGGGTCGGGACACATGCGCGCTCGTGTGTGACCGGAGTCTCTGCTCCGCTGCCTGCCTGCCTTCACTGACACACAGCACGCGTTCTCGCTGTCTCGCTCCACCTCTAAACGTGAACGCACGCTCACTCCACACTGCAGAAGAGTTAGTTTAGCTCTGAGAATATCTAGTGAATGTACAGTGGACGTTTGTGCAGAAATAAATGCTGCAGCTCTTCCAGACCAACGGAGGTTTGCCGTCTTGTGAAGTGAATTGGCTCTGCAGCGAGAAACGTTATCGTCTCCGACCAAAACTCCGGTGTCTCCCTCCGGCTGCGGTCGGGAGGCGATAACGTTTCTCTTCCTGCTTCAGCTGAGGCAGGAAAAGCCAACAACTAGGATCAGCAGTGATTCATGGAGAGACCTTCGTCTGGTCAGCTAACTTTACTGCCAAGCAGCTGAAATATAGAGTGGTATTGTGGTTTTAGCTGACGTGTGTCGCCTCACTGTGTTGAGTGATGCTCGTTCATGTCTATGTAGAGCGAGCAAGCGCAAGCTCGACGCTGACTTTCGCTGACTTAACGACCACAGGTGTCGCTGTTAACAAGCATTTCTGAAAGTTACAAATTGTCCCTTTAAGCTCAGCATCATCTGAAAACATGCAACTAATTAAATGTGTGAATTAAAAGCCGTCACTCACCTGAAACGGTGCTCTTCAGGACAGATGGCCTTCTTCATCGTTTCCTTAAACACCGGGGATTTCTGGTACCGGCCGTACGAGTCCTGCAACATACAGATAAACTCATCATGAATCGGTGCTTGTTTGACGATGGTGAGGACAGGCTTGTGGGAATTATAACGCCACTATTATATTGTGTTTGCAACCCCACCTCCTGGTGTGTTTACTGACCTTCTTCATGAGCATGTAGATGTGAGTTTGGGCTGGGTCCAGGACGTATCTGTGCGGGTGCTTCAGGCCCTTCACAGTGACTTCCATCGTCTTTCCGTCGATGTTGATCCACCGCGGTGCGCCGCGCGCCAGGAATGTCCTGTGATCAGGACAGTGGAAGAAACAGACAGACGTGCTGCACTTAAATACTAATTTGTGGTACTTTTACTTGACATGATTATGATATTTTCATGCCACTCAAATATATTTCAGAGGGAAATGTACTTTTTACTCCACTACAAATATCTGACGGCTATAGTTTAGAGCTGCAACGATTAATATTCAGTTGTCAACTATTAAATGAATTAATTAAAGAAAAAACACCCCTAGTTTTTATCTATCGATCAGAAAGAATATTTAATAGATATACTTTAAAAAAAGAAAAATATGTAAACTTAGAAATGTAAGAATAAAGTATGATTATTAAAGTATATCTATTAAATATTTTTCTGATCAACAGATACAAAAATATCAAAAATATCTATAATTGATTAGTTGTCAACTATTAAATTAATCACCAACTATTTTGATAATCAATTAATCGGTTTGAGTCATTTTTTAAGGAAAAGAAAAGTAGAAATGTCCTGATTTGAGCTTCTTAAATGTGAATATTTCCTGGTTTCTTTACTCCTCTATGACAGTAAACTTAATATCTTTGACATTTGAGGACGTCATCTCGGGCTTTGGGAAACATTGATCGACATTTTTCGGAATTTTCTGACATTTTATAGACCAAACAACTAATCGATTAATCGAGAAAATAATCAACAGATTAATCGAAAATGAAAATAATCGTTAGTTGCAGCCTTAATCTAAATTATAAAAATATAAAACACAGAAAGCCAGCAAATATTTGGTATTTGTGCTTCATAAATTACTTAATTATTGATTTATTATCACTATCGCTATTAATTTTCTGTCAATGGACTAATTGATTAATAAAAAAAAAATGTTTTATGCATTAATATAAATTATGAGTAACATCCCTGATGAGGTTTTGAAGGAACAATGCATGCATATTGACAGATAAGTCATTTTTCAAGCAATAATAATCAATTAATCGTGGATATAATCGACAGATTAATCAATAATGAAACTAATTATTAGTTGTAGTTGTAAAGCTGTAAAAAAAAATTGTGAAAAAACTTCTTAAATGTCTTGTTTTGTCTGAACAACAGTCCAAATCATAAAAATATTCAGTTTATGATGATATAAAACAGAGAAAGACAGCAAATCCTCACATTGGAGAAACTGCTACCAGCGAATATTTGAAATCATTAATCAACATCCATCAGAGAGGACTAATATATTCTACCCAGAGAATACATGAAGACATTACTTGTAGATGTGCTCTGCTTTCTCTCTCATCGTCGCAGCTTCGCCCCACTTCAGATCTTCACAACCCTCCCAGAATGCCAAGTTCTCACCTTCAGGATAGAAAATAATAGAAACGAAAACTATTTTTAGCCTCCTCTAATGGCTGAAAAGGGAACATTGTACGCAGTAACACTTCTGCAATCAGTGCTGTGATCTAATTAAAATAACGAGCGTCGTACCGCTGAACTCTTTCTTCAAGAAGAGTCTGAAATCATCTCGTCCTCGAGGGTCTGAGAGCAGCTCCGCGAAGCTGAACGTCCACCTCTCCACGCGCATCTTAGTTGGTATTTCCACACTGTTACACACACACACGAATGAAATGAACAAGTTATCCTAAATTATTCTCTGAACATAGATTATGCATATCGTCGTCAGCTGACTCACGTGGGCATGTTCAAGGTCCAGTACGTGACGTCGTCGGTGACCCAGGGGTTGCTGGGAAGACACCCGGCGAGGAACGGGTCGTGGCTGTGATAGGTGGCGCTGTACTTCACTATCCTGCAAGAACACGGAGAAAGATTACATGGCTGCAACTAACGATTATTGTTGTTGATTAATCTGTTGATTATTTTCTCGATCAATCGATTAGTTGGTTGTTTGGTCTATAAAATGGATGTTGATTAATGATTTCAGTGAGTTTTCAAACCAAATATTCGCTGGTAGCAGTTTCTCCAATGTGAGGATTTGCTGACTTTCTCTGTTTTATATCATCATTCTGCAACTAACAATTAGTTTCATTGTTGATTAATCTGTCGATTATATCCACGATTAATTGATTATTATTGCTTGAAAAATGACTTATCTGTCAATATGCATGCACTGTTCCTTCAAAACCTCACCAGGGATGTTACTCATAATTTATATTAATGCATAAAGCATTTTCTTTTGTAGTCCATTGACAGAAAATTAATAAAAATAGTGATAATAAATCAATAATTTAGTAATTTATGAAGCACAAATACCAAATATTTGCTGGCTTTCTGTGTTTTATATTTTTATAATTTAGATTAAGGCTGCAACTAACTATTATTTTCATTTTCGATTAATCTGTTGATTATTTTCTCGATTAATCGATTAGTTGTTTGGTCTATAAAATGTCAGAAAATGGTGAAAAATGTCGATCAGTGTTTCCCAAAGCCCGAGATGACGTCCTCAAATGTCAAAGATATTAAGTTTACTGTCATAGAGGAGTAAAGAAACCAGGAAATATTCACATTTAAGAAGCTCAAATCAGGAAATTTATACTTTTTTTTTCTTAAAAAAAATACTCAAACCGATTAATTGATTATCAAAATAGTTGACGATTAATTTAATAGTTTTTATATTTTTGTATCTGTTGATCAGAAAAATATTTAATAGATATACTTTAATAAAGCCCGAGATGACGTCCTCAAATGGCTTGTTTTGGTGGTTGGTTGTGCTTAGCTCAACCAATGGGTGATGTCATACGTTCACTTCTTATATACAGTCTATGTGATAACAGGATAACAAGTCACTGAACCAGTCCTGCTGTTGCCATCAGTCAGTGGAGATGCTATTTTGAGACACTTTATGATGTAACCAATCTAAAGTGACTGTTTGTCACAGATACAAGCAGACTGGGAATACGATGGACCAGCTTACGCGCCAATGGACACCGATGACTTCACTCTGGGCCTCATGATGGACTGCTGGGTGAAGATCATCTGCAGGGAGGCAGAAGAGAGATGGCTGCTATAAAGATGTCAGGATCTGTCTCTATGGATCAGTGATGGTTAACACAACTGTCATAGAAAGAGTGGACAATAGATTCTCACTCACGATTCTCTCGTAGAAGTCGGGTGTATTGGCCTGGGGAAGAAAACATATTAAATGTTACATTACAGATTACGTGTCATATCACAAAATAATCTACATATAAAACTCCACAGACAAAGAGGGGGATTTGTGTGTTTGCGTATGTGTGTTTTCTAACCACCATTGTGAGGTTTGGACCTTTGAGACTGAGGACATTTTGGATCATCAAAGGGCTTTTTTGAGGATTAAGACTTAGTTTTGTGGTTAAAAGACTACTAGATTTAGCATTTCACTCCTACAGCAATGACTACGTTTACATGCACACTAAAGTTACACTATTATTCTGAATATGACAATATTCAGAATTTGATACAGGTTATGTAAACAACATATTTCGTTTGGATATTCTGAATTAAGCCTTATTCCAAATGGAGCATTTTCCAATTAAGGCATGTAGGATATGCTGATATTATTCAGGTTTAAGGAGCATTCTTTAGAAATGTATACAGCACATTCAGAATATGCGTCTCAATTTGTTTTTTTACGGCAGTTTGCGACACACGGCCTCTTGCCCGTTTACGTCCAGCTCTGTGTGTTGTACACAAACCAACTAGCCGACAGTTTGCAGAGATGTACGCCCAAAGAAAAGCCCACATTTCTGGTCGAAAAAGAGAAACACACCTACTTTTTAAACATTATGAAAGACTTGGATATCAACAGGTTTTTAGGATATGCACAAATATCACAATGTTTTCAAGAAGGTGGTTGAAGGAATGAAAGAGGGAGGTTGCGTTTGCACGGTTGAATAAGTCCTCCATTGGTTATGTTAATCGCAGTATGAACGGCTGCATGGGAACAGCAATATTAGTGCCATTAACCATATAAACAGCTTAGTAGGAATATTGTCTATTTTGGAATAGATGCAAAAAACAGAACATTTTGTGCATGTAAATGAAGTCATTGTCAGATTCACGATGGACAGTTTTAAAAAGTTCAACCTTGATGCTGCAGAACTACATTACCCACAATGCAACTCTATTAGCCACTATAGCCTCCAGCCTCTGGGCTCACGCACAGATGAGGAGCGAGCTCCAGAGGTCGTGTAAACTCACTTCTTTCTAACTCCACACCTCCAGAAATGTTTTCATTTTCAAACTTGTCATCTCCAACCACAAAACCCACGCTGACTCATCACATCTCATTTATCAGACTTCACACACCTCCCTCTCTGGAGCCACTTAAAGGCTTTACGCAACCTTTTTCATACATGCAGCAGTACTCCCTATAAGACCTGTGAACTGGTTTTGATGTGTGAAATGGTCAAGGTTAGAGAGAGGACGTAGGGAATGCACTGTGTCAAGTATAAACATGGGGGTTGTGTGTCTGTGTGTAGGTGCTCATAACCAGTTTAAAAAGAGAGCCATGGGAAAGGCCTGCAGAAGAGAAGAGAAGAAAAGAGAAGTTAATTTTAGTAAAAGAGAAGTGAAATGATGGAAACAGCAGACAGGGAAAGGGAAAGGGAAAGGGAAGCACCGGGCTCCATGCATTAAAGCCTCTTATTGAATATAAGCTGATTATGTTCATACAGGTCACACAGAGACTCACCTGTTACCTCGTCTCCGTTAGGATCTACTAGTCGATCCAGTCCGTAGTCCATGGCGCTCACTGTCCCTGGCTACACACACACACACACATCAACAATTATTACACAATGTGTGTTCACCAAAGGACCCATTAATTAAAGCAGATGGCTGTTTTATAATGCTAATCACAGGCTGTTTATGTGTCACACTTCTCTCAACCATCTGAGGCAACGAGAGGCCGGTCACGTGTAAAATGTGATTTTGTGGATTCACTGTCGACATTAATGTGTTTGTTTCCAGCATAAATTAATTGACTTGAAACCACATTTACCAGCAGGATAATTCTGCCCCTGGATTATATTATCTTAGATAGAAAACTGACTTTGACTTTAAGGACTAAAAGGATGAGTCTGTGTACAGTATGTCAAGACAAAAGAAAGTTATAGAAAGTGTTTTTTTCTAATAATGCATCACAAGAGAAAGTGTAAACATTTTCTGCCTGAGGAAGATCTTTACAGATCGAAACGTTGCCTTAAAAGCAAAAGAGAAATACACTGTTTATTTGGAGACCTCCTTTGTGCACAATGTTTTCTGTGGAGGAAAAAGTGAAGCACTTAAAAGCAAGTCTCTGTAATATTTTGGGAAACACTCTTCTTCACTTTCTTGCTGAGCGTTAAATGAGAAGATCGATACCACTCTCATGTCTGTATGTTTGTTACAGAGAAAGAGCCACAAGGCGATTAGCCTAGCTCAGCATAAAGACATGAAGGGAGAGGAAACAGCCAGCCTCGTTGTCTGCAACGTATTAAAAACAATACAAGAATTCACACACAACTATTTCTTTAAGTGTTCGCTCTATTTTTAAAGTGGTGCTTCTGCTTTATTTGATGCTTCCTCCGGCTCTCTAAGCATTTCAAAGTTAGACTATGTGACTCTTGAAAGACGACAACACAATCTTCCTCTTACAAATGAACAGTTTAATTCATAAGCAATAAAAAGCATCCTTTTTCAGGGTTTTGCTGCTACAGCTTTAATTGGTCTGGTATGACCAGGTAGCTTAAAGGAAGCACACTTTAGATAGATGTTGCTGTATAACTGATCAGGCTGTTCTCCGTTCGTAGCTATACCTACGAAAAAGTAATGCACTGTAATTCGTATATATTCCACAAAATCAATTTGTATGTAATCCAAGTAATCGTGAAACAGGAAGTATTAAGAGCGGCGAACGTTTTGGGTCCAAAAACATCAGACTTCCGCCCAGGAGACGGCTGTTCGTATCCCGTGTGAAACCACAAGTCAACGTTGATTTCTTTGTCACGTATCTTCCGTACCCAAGTATCGCCACTTCTGGAGTTATTTTAATCCAAACCACGATCTTTCCCTAAACCTAAACTGAGTCGTTTTGTTGCCTAAACCTAACCAAGTTATTTCCTAAGAAGACAAACATTTATTTTGAAAAGACTGTGTGCATGTAACAAGCTGAAATTGACACGTGTTGCTGGACTTTCATAAGAAAACGATAAGAATAAGAATACGAGCTGAGGATACGTTGAACTAATCAGCGTGTCGGGTCACTGACTTTATGACTCTTCTCTACTTGTGCTTCTGTTATTATGATTTCAGTAATTGTCACTTAATGTCTTGAACTTTTGCAGTTCAGCAAAAGTTGCATTTAAAAGTTGCAAGTTAATTAAAAAGGCTTGCTTTAAGTGCCCATTAAGTACAGTGCAAACAACAGACTACTCATGGCAGCTTCATTTTATTTTGCTTACAAAAGCAGAAACCAACAAGTCCACCGGCTGAGCTGTTAATAGGCTCCAAGTCACACAAATTTGCAACATTAACACAATTTGACCTGAAATAATAAACATCTGGGCATCGTGGGCAATTAAATCACCACAAACCCACTGATTCATGATGAACCTGCAGTCTGTCAGGGACCCTGGGAGGTGAGGAGGTGAGCCTCCGAGCCCAGTCAGTAAACAGTCTGAAACTCAGACTCACAATGCCGCAAGCACGAGGTGCAAACCGCTTCACCTCGTTCTCCTACGCAGTGTGAAATATTAATCAGCGGTGCCCTTTTCCTCTGACTGGACATGCTCACATAATGAGGCATCATGGGTAGAGATAATGAGATACCCCGGGAAGTATTGAGGTGGAGTGCAATTTATTTCTCTGTCTGCTGGTTATCCACTGATAGACATGAAGCCGTATCCTGTGTGTGCATGATAGCTATCTATGTGTGTGTGTGTGTGTGTTCTCACCGGAGGCCTGTGAACCACCCAGTACGCTCTCTCCTGGCAGTCAAATACCACACGGTCCGGTTTCTTCCGCTCCTTCGCAGCCCTAAAAGTCACACACAA
Organism: Sebastiscus albofasciatus; assembly: GCA_916701655.1. NCBI lineage: Eukaryota > Metazoa > Chordata > Actinopteri > Perciformes > Sebastidae > Sebastiscus > Sebastiscus albofasciatus. Next base: position 28,202 of record CAKAOI010028507.1, read on the forward strand.
ACACAGAGCATCGTAGGTAACGTCTTCTCAGCCTTAAACCTGAGCGACGTCCTTGAGTTTCTCAAACACCTACCTGTACTGTTCTTTAGCCTGCATCACTATGAAATCCCATTTATGATTCATCCACTTGTGAAGACGGTTATAGTGCTCCTGAGGACATCAAATAAACACCTCAGTAAACGTCGAGAGACAAAATGAATCACACTCATTTACCGTCTCGTTCTCACCTGCTCGTGCAGCTCCAGGATTCCTTTCTTGCGTATGTTTCTCTTCGCCAGGTAGATTGCTTCAATAATGAAACAGGAAGTGTGAGGAGTGTTGGTGACACAGGATGTGAGATAAAATATGTGTACGACTGCTGTCACACTCACCATAATCTGTATCCTCAACAGGCCACTGCTGTGTGGGCCAGAAGTACGGCGTCTGGGAAGGACAAAAGTCACAAACGTTGTTGTGATTTATTTGTTGCAGACCAGGAACCAAAAGCAAAACAATGAGGTTTTACATCAGAAATAATAAGAGTGACTAGCGAACACTCTTCTCTTTGAGTCTCCCTTTTTTCTCTCTATACTCTGACGGTAAACTCTTTTACAAGCAGAGCAGTTACGCAGAAATGTGCGTAAAGAAAATGTGATTTTAAAAGCTGGAATGACCTCAGTTCCTCAGTGAAGCTTCATTTAGCTCCCTACTTGTCAGGTCAATATGATTATAGCATAATTAAAGCCAACAAATGTTGACTAATGTAGTAATATGTGTTTTCATCAGCATTCAGCTTTGATTGCCTCGGAGGAAAACACACATTGAATTAAAACTTCGGTCCTTGCACCGAGTGAAAAACTGCTCATGGATTAATATTTAAATGTAGTAAAATAAAAATGATAAAGGTACGTAATATAGCCTTTTAAAAATTTTTCCAAAAAAGGTTTTTTAACAATTTTAGAAAACGTATTGTATTTCATTGCAGGATGTCCAGTTTCTCAACGAAATGTGTATCCTTGCAGCCTAACAACACAACACACGTGGAATTCATTTCCTTTCTTATAACACATTTCAAGTCTTTTGTCTTTCGTTTGCGGTCGTGTTTAGAAGGCAAACTTGCAAAAACATGCAGAAAACTCTTGCGAGACTCACAGCCTGACGACCTATCCTAACCTTAACTATTCAAGGTCAATGCCTGACCTTAACCATCTCGCAAGTGTCTCCTAATTTGCTTGTTACCGTCTAGAGACGACCACTTTCTACTTGTTGTCCTCTTCTTCACTGCTTTTGTTGGCACATTCCTATTTTGCACATTACCTCCTAACTGTTGTGCATCCTCTTGTAAATGCACGACACAAACAAAAATGGGGACCAACTCTGGAAAACATTATTCGCTGTTAGTGGTGAAAAACTCCAAAAGGTACCTTTAAAGTCGCTTTAAAAACGTCTAAGGGAGGCGGCTCCTCTGAGTCTGAGGTTTAGAAACGTGGTGTGATTACCTGGAAGCGATAGAGGGATGCATCTGGTTTGATCACTAAGCGTTTGTGGTCCTGTAGAGGGTAGATGTATCCTAACGCCACCAGCATGGAGCCGAAACTCCTCGCCTCTGGAGACAACAGACGGAGAGTCAGCTGACATACTCTCTTATACTTTACAGCATGTAAATATATATGAATGGCATCAGCTCACCTTGTGCATCTATTTGCAATCTGTCCGCTAACCACGCAATTATGTCTTCGCCTGAGGAGGAAAGATGGAAATGATGGAGGTCAGAGGTGACAGAATATTCAACAGCAGTTAGAAAAGCAGCTCTGACAGCGAACATCAAGAAATGAGTGTTTGTGTGTGTCGAGAGGTAGGCGGCTTCTGAATGCCTAAAGACTCCAGATACAACGCTGCTGACGCTGCTGTCAACAGCCTGGGAGCCTCTACGGGGGATGTGGAGGAGGAAGCACAGCAGGAGAGGTGAGGAGAGGAGAGGAGAGGAGAGGAGAGGAGAGGAGAGGAGAGGAGAGGAGAGGAGAGGAGAGGAAAGGAAAGGAAAGGAGACGAGACGAGACGAGACGAGAGGAGAGGAGAGGAGAGGAGAGGAGAGGAGACGAGACGAGAGGAGTGGAGAGGAATGGGAAGGAAAGGAGAGGAAAGGAGGGGAGAAAAGAGGAGAGGGTAGATGGGAAAGAAAAGTAGATGAGAGAAAAAAAGGAAGAAAAGAAGAGAAGGGGAGAGAAACAGAAAGGAAGGACAGAGTGATCAAGGAGAGGAGAGGAATAAAAAGGAAATGAGGGGAGATATGAGAAGAGGAGGGATGGAAAAAGAAAGGAAAGGATGGCGTGAGGAAAGCAAAGGAAAGGAAATGAGAGATGAGGTGAGGTGAGTAGAGGAGGAAAGGAGAAAAGAGAGGAGGATATGAAAGGAAAGGAAAGAAAAGGAGAGGAGAGGAATGGGAAGGAAAGGAAGGAGGGGAGAAAGTAGGAGAGGAAATGCAGGGAAGGAAAGAGGAGAGAAAGAAAGAAAAGGATATGAGAAAAGAAAAGAGGAAAGAAATGGAAAGGAGAGGAAGGACAGAGTGATCAAGGAGAGGAGAAAAGAGGAGAGGAATGGAAAGGAGAGGAAAGGAAAGGAGGGTAGAAAGTAGGAGAAGAGATACACGAAAGGACAGAGGAGAGAAGGAAAGGAAAGAGGAGAGGGGGAAAGAAAAGGAGAAAAGAGGAGAGTATATAGGAAAGAAAATGAAAGAAAGGGAGAGGAGAAAAGAGGAGAGACAGGAAAGAAAAGGAGATTTAAAAGGAGAGAATAGAGACGAGAAGCTGTTTGTGTGGTTTCATTCATTCAGCTGTTTCAACCTGCTGGATTCAAAGCTCACGAATGACGTACAAGTCTAGGTTTCCTCTCTTCCTCTTCCTCCTCCTCCTCCTCCTCCTCCTCCTCCTCCTCACTGTCTCTCTGTTGTTCTCTTGTTTCTGTCTCTGTTACTTGCTCTTTTCCTCTCACCCGCTCTATCATCATCCTCCTCCTCCTTCACCTCCTACTTTTTTCCCTCTCCCCGACTCGGAGACCGCGGGGGTTGTCATGGAGATTAAATCTGTAGCTCTCCAGTTTGAGCCCGGAGCTCTGGTATCCTCCAGTGAGACTATGCAGGCACAATCACTCAGCCAGCCGCTGAACAACACGTGTGCTACTGCATGAATGTGTGTGTGCGTGTGTGTGTGTGTTTACCAGTGATGGCGTGTGGTATCGTTGTGATAACCAGTCTCTGAGGCTGCGACTTCACTCCTGTTTTGGGGTCCTGCATCTCCAGCAGCACCTTCTCCGCCTGCAGAGAAACATCATTAAGGGGGTGAGAAGAGGTTACCACGACAACTGATTGTGAGTTGCAGGGGTCACCATGCCAACAGGTTGCTTTGACAACAGGTTTATGGACGGGGAAATCAGGGCAGCACATATCATTTATGGGTAAAAAAAGTATTTGTGGAAGAAATAATTCACTGTAGGACATGATGGTGATAATTATCATCATGCACAACATCCCTGTTTTTCTGTTTAATCTAATCTAATCTTATCTAATTGCCTCTCATAGATTTCAAAGCTCTGAGGCAAATAGTTCCCCTGGGATATTAAAGCTATCAACGCGTCTAATCAATACTTCCTCTTAAGCAAATGCTGCATGATTTAGTGTCTCTCTCAGTGCTACTATTCTAAAAACTGCAATACAGTTGAGTCACCTTAAAAAGGTGCTATTGATGACATTCAGCCACTAGATGTCGCATTCTCCCTCCCCCCTTTCCACTGCATTTACTTCACAACAAGTCATTGCCAGCCACTTACCAACAATCTCAGCTATTTATCTGTTTTTTCCACACTGAAGCGGGGCAGACACTGTACGATTTTAGCCCGTTTCTGGCCCGAATTTTGAGCCGCACGACTCATTTTAGAGTCGGATCAAATTTCAGGTTTGTCGGGCGTGTACAGGGGGGTACAAAAGATCGATTAACTCCTCCTGAACCGGCCGTCGGACAGTCGGATGAACATTCCTGACATGTCAGAAACTTTGGTCGTCAGTCCACAGGCTCTCACACAGCTGAAGCAGAGCCCCGAGCCGATTCCCCAACGTCAGTACCTTTTTTCTGCTTTTCTTACAGTAATCAGAGCGTAGCTATCAAGACAACAATGTACACCAGATATAGTAAAACATAGCAAGTTTATCTCCAATTCTCTCTGCAAAATGGACAAGTCATACTGTCCACATCTAGCCTCCATATACACTGGCGCCTCTTTCTTTTAGACATTTCAGCAGACAGGATGGCACAGATGATTGTTAGCGTTGTGACCCGTACAGACCTCTGCTAGGATACAAACTTTACCTGCCTCGAAGCTTTTAAACAAGTCCTTATTGACAACTGTCAACAGCCAGAAGCCGTGTTTTTTTTCTATTTTACACGTACAGTGTGAGCACATAAGTCGTAAGCTTTGGCTTTACATTGCAAACGATCTACTCGTACAGAAAGAGTAGGAGTTACACAACATTTCTAAAATCGTACAGTGTATGCCCAGCCTGACTGATGACCCAGAGATACCACGTGATACCATCGTTATTTTGTTATTGGCTCACAAGCCTTGCTAGAAGCGGGAACCAAACGTCAAATACACAGAGGTAAACAAAACATTAATTTTTTGGACCCGCCAAAACTTTTTTAAATGATTAATTCCCAATCATAATATTTTTTTTCAGGAAAAGCCATACTTTTATTCAGCCTTTCTAGAGGCTCTGTGGATGTTTTTGTTTTTGTTTTTTTAAATATTCGTCTACATAAAAATGTTATCAATAAGATGTTTAACGCTGCATTTAAACAAGGGGAGAGGTGAGATCAGAGGTTTGTTTCATGCCCTGATCGCTTGGCTTTTGTTTGGCTTGTGTGGGTGGCAGTGCGGTGAGTCACTGCCCTCTAAACAGTTATCATATCATCGGATCCCCAACAGCTCAGGTGTGAACTGGAAAGCAAGAAATCATGCAGTACATTAATTCAGTTTGTGTGAAAGTGTGTCTGAGAGAGAGAGAGAGAGAGGTAGAGAGAGCGAGAGAGATGGAGAGTATGCAGCATGACTCCCGGGCCTGTTTGAAGTGGCTTTGTGCTTTGAAGTCATCCTGGAGAGGCTGTAAGCTCCAGGCTGAGCCGGACCAAAGTGGGCTTTCATGGAACAAAACACAAAAGTTCTCCTGGAAAAATGAGTTAGCATTCTCCTGGAGAGCAGCACATTGTGAGTGCTGCATGCATACAATAGAAAGATTTTCCTAACGTCTTAATTATTTCCTGCATAACTTTCCTTAATGCCAAAAGTTCAACTCCACTGTGGTGAATTATCCAGCTCCTGAAGTGGATAAAAATGTGAAATGTGAGATGATGAATCGACTGTTCGGCCGTTGTTGTCCAACGCACAATGCCTGGATTAACTTCTCTCCAGCGGCTGGTTCGATGGAAGCACTGATACTGATCCAGGCTTAATGCTTATTAAACTCAATGACCTTATCACAGTGAAAAGGTTGCAAGAAAACACAGTCTAACATTTAGTGTGACAGATAAACAGAGTGCCCACTGCAACAAAGATGACATTTGTTTGTTGTTTTGATGTCTTGTCATTCTGTTACATGTATTTATGAATGATTGTCTTATGAAATTATTATTTTTTCTGCATGCATAATTGAAACATATCTGTTTTGTTGCATTATGTAGTCCAAATGGTACCTGTGAGCTTTGGTAAATGGTGAAAAGGTTGCGAGAAAACACAGTCTAACATTTAATGTGACAGACAGACAGAGTGCCCACTGAAACCAAGATGACATTTGTTTGTTGTTTTGATGTCTTGTCATTCTGTTACATTTATTTCTGAACGATTGTCTTGTTAAAATTATAATTGTTCTGCATGCATAATTGAAACATGTAATATTTCTTATCTGTTTTGTTGCATTTTGTAGTCCAAATGGTACCTGAACTTTGTTGCTTTGCAAAAACCTAATAAATGAACAAAGATGAAGCAAAGATGACATTTGTTTGTTGTTTTGATGTCTTGTCATTCTGTTACATGTATTTCTGAATGATTGTCTTATGAAATTATTATTTTTTCTGCATGCATAATTGAAACATGGCATATCTGTTTTGTTGCATTCTGTAGTCCAAATGCTACCTGTGAGCTTTATTGCTTTGCAAAAAAACTAATAAATCTATACAGTAAAAGCATCCTAATTCCTCTGAGGACCTGCAGAGAATTATAGAGAGTTTATAAGTGCAAATGCATGTACAGCCAGGGTTTATGAGGATACAGCAGCCCACTACAGTCCAGGCATTGCGTTGGAGAACCTATCTATAGGTGCGTCTGCAGGTATACAGTCTGCAAGCCTGAGCAGGGCTGTGATCATCAGTGATTGTAAAAAGGATAACCTACCTTCTTGAGGCAAGCCATCCGTGGTCGATACCTCTGTCCATGATCCCGGAGAGCGTTTCTAATGGTCATGGTGTCTAATGTTGATCACACACGCATGCAATGCCACTGTCGTCTGTGAGCCCCTGTGTCGTGTGGGGATGCTGGAGGGGAAGTGAAATGATAGACACTGATGCTGCATTCAAGTGCTCTCCATAAGCTTATACATAGAAAATGGGAAATTGCATAAATGCTATCATTTTTCGCATTAAAGTGATATTATTATTACATTTATTTTAACATAATTAGAGTATATAATAAAAAGGAACTATAGAACTGCAGAATATCAACCAATTGCATAATATTATGAAGAAAAGTCCAAAATAATGCAAATTCAACACTTTAATCAACAAATATAACAACTATTCTGTTTAGTCACCTCATAAATGCCCAAAAGACTCTACTCACTCACTACTAACAGAAAATCAAGGCTTTCCAGTCTGCATTTCTCCTTTTTATTGACCTTTTAAAGTGCGTTCAAGTATAAGTCCTCATATTTCCAACAGCCTTTAAAGGCAGCATAACTAAAGAGAGAGCGGGGGAATCAACCAATCAGAGCGCGGTATTTTCTATCAGTTATGCTAATTACCAAAGTGAAACAGCAGAGGGCGACATAACACCACCGGTGCCGTTATCAAAAGTTAACTCATAATATCATACATTATATTGTTAGTTAAACACAGTACCGAGCGTTTAAATGTAGTTTGACGTCCGTAAAAATTAGCGTTTTAATTATAAATCGTGATATGTGTCGTTTCGCGACCGTTAGGCTGATTGTTAATTGTAAATTCAAACTTCAACTGCCAATATTCAAACTTCAACTGCCATATTTCTACATAAACTTAGCAGAGGGCGACATTACAACACCAGCGGTACCGTTATCAGTCAAAGTTAACGTTTTTACAAAGTTAACTCATAATATTATATATTATATTGTTAGTTAAACATAGTGCGCAGCGTTTAAATGTAGTTTCACGTCCGTAAAAATTAGCGTTTTAATTATAAACCTTGATAAACGTCGTTTCGCGACCGTTAGGTTGATTATTAACTGTAAATTCAAACATCAACTGCCAATATTCAAACTTCAACTGCCATATTTCTACAGAAACTTAGCAGAGGGCGACATTACACCACAAGCGTTGCCGTTATCAGTCAAGGTTGACGTGTTTTACAAAGTTAACTCATAATATTATACATTATATTGTTGGTTAAACACAGTACGGAGCGTTTAAATGTAGTTTCACGTCCGTAAAAATGAGCGTTTTAATTATAAATGGTGATATATGTCGGTTCGTGACTGTTAAAGCTGATTATTAACTGTAAATTCAAACTTCAACTGCCGTATTTCTACATAAACTTCGTGTAATTGTATCTGTGTGTTTCAGGACATGTATACGGTAAAATGTTACGCTTTTAAGAGTCAATAATAGGTAAATAGCGACGCATAAAGTGAGTTAAGATTGATGGTAAACAGTCAGCAGGACTACTTCCTGAGTTTAGATAAGGCCTATTGAAGGAGGCTGGGACACGGGTCTTGGGGTGATGGGGTTTGACGCATGCGCAGTGTAACTCATTTTATTTCAAAATGACAGTATCCATAGTAACAGCAGAAAACATTAAAAACAAAGAGCTGTGCCAAACATAAAAGGACAAGAGAAATGAAACAAAGCTAACATGAAATAAAAAATAAAAAAAACACAATAAAAAAGTAAATAAATAATAATAAAATAGACCACGCGAGAGTATGACAATAATTTCCCTTAAAATCTTTAACGATATTGCATACATTCATTATTTTCATTGCTTTTTTGTTTTGTGAGGAAGAAATTGTTGACAGATATAATTCCATTTCTTTCATAAATACAAAGAAATTAGGCTTTTTTATTAGTAAATTTACACTTGTGAATGTGGAACTTCGCGAGAATTAAAATTGAATTAACAAGAAAAATGCATTACTGTCTTTGTCACTGTAACCATAGCAACCAAATATAATATTTCTAAAAATCTGAGAAAATGTTAACAAGTATAAAATTATTGACATCTTTCCACAATTCACAAATTTTCCACAATTTTCAAATTTTCCACAATTTTCAAATTTTCCACAATTTTCCACAATTTTCCACAATTTACAAATTTACAGGACCAGAATAAATGAGAGCAAGTTTCAGGATGTGATTTGCAGAAGGAACAATTTACATCTATAAGAAATGTTTAACTGGATAGAATCTGTGGATCAACTTAAATGACACCTGTTTTACCTTTATTTGTTAAAAGGAACTTTTGCGATAAGGACCAAACTTTCTTCTAGTCAATATCACTAAAAAAGTCACTCAAGTTGGGTCGTGCGTTACGATTGGCTCATATTTCATATACATAAATCCAATTTGGTAAATCTAAACCTTCATTTTTTGTATTTGAACATGAAACCAAACAATACATTAAACTGATTCTCTCTTCCGAAAACAAAAACAGCTATTAATACGGTAACTTTATGCACCTCCTTTTAATATATTTATCTAAATGTTTATTTTCCCTGGCCTTGTACTTGTACGCTGTTTATCCCCTGGCATCTGTTATTTTGTCTTGTTGTTCCTTTTACAGTTTTGCACGTCTTTGTAATTGAACCTGTATGACCAGTTTGTGAAATAAAGGCAATAAAAAAAAGTGCAGGCCAGATTTTACTGCGCATGTGCAATGCCCCGGAGATATGACGCGTTGATGACGCGTGTCCCATCCTCCTTCAATAGGCCTTGAGTTTAAGGGAAGGGGCTTGGTCCCGTGCTGATTATTAACTGTAAATTCAAACTTCAGCTGCCGTATTTCTACTTTAACTTCGTGTAGTTGTATTTGTGTGTGTCAGGGTAAATGTTACGCTTTTAAGAGTCAAAAAGACAAATAGCGACGCATAAAGTGAGTTAAGATTGATGGTAAACAGTCAGCAGCACAACTTCCTGAGTTTAGGCAAGGCCTATAGAAGGAGGCTAGGACACGGGTCTTGTGTAGCGGGGTACTGCGCATGCGCAGTGTAACTCAAGCTAAGGTCTTTTTTTTATTTTTTATTATTGCCTTTATTTCACAAACTGGTCAGCCAGGTTAAATTACAAAGACGTGCAAAACTGTAAAAGGAACAACAAGACAAAATAACAGATGCCAGGGGATAAACAGCTTACAAGTACAAAGCCAGGGAAAATAAACATTTAGATAAGTATATTAAAGGAGGTGCATACATTCAAATACAAAAAAATAAGGTTTAGATTTACTAAATTTGGAATTATGTATATGAAATTTAGCTAAGAGAATAATCAGATTAATAATATAATGTTCTTTGATTTTACTGTTACCTTCCTGGAAACCAAACAAAACCTTCTTCTAGACATAGAATAAAATCAGGGTCAATATTATCAACAATGAATCTACTCAAGTCCTTCCATGACTGGCTCAATTTCATTGGGTCATTGGGAAAAAATCTATTAGTAGTACCCAAGATCAGAAGGCAACATGGTGAGGCTGCTTTTAGCTGCTCAACTGTGGAACAAACTTCCAGATGAGATCAAAGATGCACCAACAGTGGCCACTTTCAAATCTAGACTCAAGACCAAACTGTTCTCAGACTTTTCTTAATTGATCAAATGCTGCACTTTACTGTCTTTTGATTGTTTTTAATATCCTTTTAATTTTTTTTTCTTTTAACCTCTACTTTTATATTCTTTTATTCGTTTTTATCTTGCTTTTATATATGTAAAGCACTTTGAATTGCCTTTGTGAAAAACAGAGCACAGACCCTCTTCACTATTAAATGTGGTCAAATAAAAATTGACAAACAACCAAACAAACATCAAGAATCCATGTGATACATTAAAAATCAATACCAACCTTTTCTTAACGCCTTATAAACAACCTGTTGAGATGGATGGCCGTCATTCGTACAGAGATAAATGAGGAAAAAAAATGGTGTTACATAGAAATGACGAGACATTTGTCATTTGAGAGTAAAGTACTGGTTAACAACGTCAAAACAATCAAAAAAGGGGCCCAACACACATTGGCTTTTTACCATTAACAGGTGGCCTATAATGGTGCTATATAAATAAACTTGCCTTGCCTTACAGACCAGGTTATACTGCGCATGTGCAACCCTCCTTGAAGAGATGACGTATTGATGACGCGTGTCCTAACCTCCTTTTATAAACCGTGAGTTTAAGGGAAGGGGCTTGGTCTCGTGCCCGCGCCCCCTCGAGAACGCGCATCAAAAATTAGCATCGATGAAGTTTGTGCGAACATGGCGGATTTCCTGCCGACCAGGTCCGTGCTCAAAGTTTGTCTGCCCGTCTGCCTGCTGAACAGCGGCGAGGTGGAGCAGCTCCGCAAGTCCAAGGAGATCGACCGATGTCTCAACCGGGAGAAGACGTACGTGAAGCGGCTGGTGAAGATCCTGCTGCTCGGAGCCGGAGAGAGCGGCAAGTCCACTTTCCTCAAACAGATGCGGATCATCCACGGCCAGGACTTCGACCAGAGAGCCCGGGAGGACTTCAGAGCCACGATCTACAGCAACGTGATCAAAGGTAACCTCCAGAAACAACCGGGAGACGAGATAAAGACGACAGAAAGACGATAAAACACGTTAAAAAGTTCCCACATCTGTTTCAGCAGCACACATAAACAGTCTACCTCTGCTGGCACACCCATATCACCAGGGTTCATCTGAAATACCACTGTTTTAACTCTTCACAGCCGTGTGGCTTTAATTTAGTTAACTTTTTTGTTTGTTTCATAACTATATACTAGCTAGTAGTTTCAAATGGCCATCGGCATGTTTTAGTTGCTCAACAACTAACAGAGGGATGTAGCTAATGTAGGGTAGACCCACCAGTGTGCTGTAAGGTGTTCCTGTTTTTCCACTCTTTGTATGTACAGGGAGTACTCTGAACTACAATACTACAGTATGTAGTGTAAACAAAACCTCCTTATAATGCAGTTTAATTAAGTAATACCTCTCTGGATGGCTTCAAAAACATAACAATCAAAAATAAATAAA
>CAKAOI010028508.1:0-27052 GCA_916701655.1 Sebastiscus albofasciatus
TATATTTCATAATGTCTTGTTTATTGATTTAATACTTTTAGTCTGAAATATACAGAAGACTTGGGCAGATTGTGTCAAATTGGACTCGTCTCAAACATGTGTCCATTTAATGTCCTAATGTAAAGCAGCAATATCAAGAGCACTGGAGGTGTTTTGAGGTGAAACGGCAAAAAAAAAAAAAAAATAGGCTACACCTTTTTGGGCTCTTGATATTATATTAAATATCTAGATGTTTCCATTTTTTTGTCCACCCCCCTGTAGGTAGGTCTGAATGTTGCACCTTCCCATCGCTATTGGCCAGGGTCACCGATATCTGTTGCTTAACAACAGCACCAGGCCTTTTGCCACAGCTTTCATGGTTTAACCTGCATTTGTATTCTCCCACTAGCTGTCAGAGGGCGGCCTCCTACGGACATCCAGGTAAACTACAGCGACACAAACCTCATTTAATTTTCTGTGTCTGTTCAATGTCCCTGGATGAAATTGGGTACATTTCCTTTACTAATTCCTGTTTGTCTCTGGTGGCGGTGAACGTGTCAACTTAGTGTTTTTTCATGTGGCCAATCACCGCTTATTCTCTCGATTGATGATTTTTTGGTGATTTCAAGGTGTCTTGTCCTCTTCTCTCCTCCTCCTCTGTGCACAAGCTCATAATGAAAACATTGAAGTAAAATCTGTCTGCTTGTGCTTTTCCAGATCGCGGCTGTCACACCACTATCCTATAAGCACCTGATGGAGCGCGAGTGAAAGGCAGCAAGGACTTGCAACAACGAGCGTCTGCATCAGCCACTTTCAGGGTCCCGCACCAGTCAGGTCCGAGCCGTCTGCCACCATGCCTGATCGAAGAAGAAGAGGAGGAAAAAATAATAAGAAAAAGAGAGATGTGCTGACTTGGGGGGGGGGGAAGGGATGAAAAGGGGTTCAACAGTCTTTTGACTTGTGTCTCTCTGCTCCGTCCTTCAACAGCTCCTAACCCCCCAATGCATGCCTGCAGAGCAGTGCCCTGCATTATTTTTTAAAAATATCTACTCAGATGACAGGCATGAGTTTTCTTTCTTTTACTTCTTCTTTTTTTTTCTTTTTCTTTTTTTTTTTAAAATACTAGCTTACAAATGAATGCATACACGGCTGCCTTGTCAGTAGCTCTATCCAACTGCTGTGTTTTAACAAGCGGTTGTAATAATATCCACTCCAAGAATGGTTCACCTGCATGAAAGAAGGCCCGACAGAACGCTTCACTCCACTGATCAGTCACTGTTTTTACATAACGATCTCTCCAGCGGTTACACTTTGAAAGGTTATTCTACTTTACAGTTATTGCGCTTTTTACAACGGTTATTCTTTAAATGGTTATATGTTTCAGAAAATGCACTCGCCCACGGGTCCAAATGATTCAAGATGAAAAGTTACTGAGGGTGATATAGATATAAATATAGATTATATGATTGTTTCCAATGTTGAATCTGCGTTCTCTATTGAATACTAAGCTATGTGAGGAGTTAATGGAGGCCATATTACCACTCAATCCAAAAAGTGTGTGTGTGTGTGTATAAGATTGAGAGATAGATTAGAGATGTGAAGCAATGAAACATTGCTCGGAGCATGACCTAAATCTGCCAACCAACCTCAGAGATAATTTAAGATGAGAAAATTAATATATGTGCTGTACTGTGTATATATATAATTATATATAGCTTAGAGATGTGTGATAGCATCTGCTCAAAGCCAAAAAAGATTAACGTAATGTGATCCGAATCTGTCCACGCTAGTGTGACCTGAAAGTGACAAGTCAGTGTGTGTGTGTGTGTGTATATGTTACATACTGGATGAGAAAAGCCAGAATCGTCCGTGTGTCATGAAACCAGAATGACTTAAACCTTGTTGATGTAGTTCTCTAAGACATTTCCTGCACTATTAAGGAAGCTGGTTTCTTCATTGCAATAGATGGAGCACTGAGGAGCACACGCACACACACACACACACATATCAGAAAGACAAGAACAACTCACACACAATAACCACACGCGTTGTACACATGAATGCACACATGCACTAAAGCCTAAATGAGGTATTTATGTTCATAACCCATTATCTAGTTTTGCATAATTTGTCTCAGCTGAAGTTGGAGTGTAAAGAAAATCAACTCCAGACCTGCAGCATAGTTCACGCCACTGTGAGGCTCCACGCTCCACCTCCTTCCTTGTGGTTTCGGTCAGATTTGCCGACCGACGGGATGACGGAGTGGACAGTTTTGTTCCTTCCTTTAACTTCTCGTGTGCTTCATACATTCCATTTAAACATGCCGTGATTTCAAACACTTTTTAGATACTGTTCCTGAGTATTGTTTTCTGTTTGTTTTTTTTCCCACAAACATGTATTATCTGTTTGGCATATTTATTATTAAGTGTACTTTTACTCACAAATGTTATACTTTTATTGCATAAATCTGTGTGTTTTTTGTTTTAATTGTGGAGAGCGGTCAGCTTTGTGCCAGTTGAGTTGCGTTACTCCAGCCCTGATGTGAGCCTGTGCCAATCCTGTTTAATAGTCTTTGTCATACATGCAAAGACAGGCAGCCCCCCCAAAAAACACTCCTAATATGTCAGGTTATCTTAAATATTAATAATAATAATCTCTCAGTATGGTGATTTCTATATACTGATCCCTGCTCAAACAATAACTCCAATACAGTACTTTTTAGTACTGGCCACTGACTGCAGCCTGACACATCTGATACAGTGCATCTGCAGAATGGCAGTCCTAACGCCAAGTGGAGATTTAATAAATTAAGTTGATTTGTTCTTAACAAATGGAAACATTTACATGCCTTTCAGCGTCATTTTCTACTAAGACAGCTTGTTTTTCTGATGTTATGACTATGAAGAAGGCTGTTCTTTACTCAGTGACTGCAGTGTGCCGGGGACACCGTTTGTTAAGAGGAGAGGACACACTGAGAGGGGCTGCCTGCTTTGTTTAAAAAAAAAAAAAAAAAAAAAATTATAAAACCTTTAAGTGACATCAGAGATGCTATTTTCAGAGCTTAAAAATATCTTGGAATCTAACGTTTTGCCTGTCTAAATGAAAATTATAAAAGAATGGATTGTATTTTTAATGCAACCTTTTTCCAGCCACTTTTTGTAAGAAAATCAAAATGTCCAAAAAAAAAAAAAAAAAAGCACGAGAGGCTCTGTGGTTGTGGACGCTGTCCCTGTCTGTGAGGGATGGAGGTGGACAACTTCAGGTCATGCAGCAGGGACTCCTTGCCACCTCCAGCCCCTTTGGGTCTCCAGCCTCAACACTCCAAACCTCCAAGCTGAATGTACCTCTTTGAAACTAGTATGTTCAAAACCTGAAGATTTTCTGTAATAAAGCAGAATGTTTTGAAGATAAGCCAACGTCTTGTAGTGCTTTGTTAACACCGGCGGTTATGTAAGCAGGTTCTGTCTGATGTAAGGGTGTGTGTACGTGTGGGTGGCTGTGTGTATGTGTGTGTGTGTGTACGTTTGACCACACTAAGCAGATGCTGTGCTGTAATGAGATGGCTGAGAGGATAAGCTGGATCAGCTGAGTGGCTGCGTTTCAGGACGGCGTGCTGCTGCTCTCCCACTGCTCCACTGTGTGTGGCCTCACATCAAGAAAACACCAAGCACTGTGAGTCAGAAGTGGTTCACATACATTTCTATGTCTGTTTTTCTCCACTTTAGTCTCTCTACTGTTAATCAGCACTCATTCATTCAGAGCAGTTGTGGGTTCAGCAGCAGGGAGTTGAGTTGAGAAAGGCCCTGTGTATCAGTATGTACACAATGACACCCTTTCATATTTGTTCTGTTTGAATGTGATTGTTGTGTATTAAAGGCTGTGCTACGCATGGGCCAAACTTGTTGGCTGAGGGAGTGGTAGATTTTCATTTTCTGTTTCACAATAGATCTATTCTCCACTGTGTGTGTGCATCTATATTATAGCAAAGCTGAGGAAAGTGGGGACATGAACACGGCAGCCAGACAATCCAGCCTACTGTAGTACAGTCAGCACTATACTGAAGGCATAGAAAGCTGCAACAGGGAGCACGAGGGAGTGTGAAGTGAGAGGAAAAGTTGGGGAGGGAGTTGGCAGTGTGTCAGACTCTTGAGCTCTGCTCGGTGCAGAGCTGACGCACTAAAGCCCAGAGAGAGAGAGGAGGGGAGGGGCGACAGAGACAGACAGCAGTGGCCAGATGGAGCCCAGTTTGTTTTGAAGTAGCTGCTGCTGAGAGCAGGACAGTCTGCCGGCACTAGTGAGGGAAATAGCTCATTACACCCAGTCTGGACAGCCACAAACCGCTGTTTTCTGTGGACAGGTCTCCTGCTCTGTTGTAACTGTGCTGCTCAGTGTGGAGTCACTCTATGCAGCTCAAGGTCAGGAAGATCCAGCAGCAGCCTCAGGGAACTGTCCCCTCTGGATCTTGGGACCTGCAGAGGCAGGTTGGCACAAGTTTCCCTGTTGTAGCTCCCATCCTCGATTATAGGGACACTATGCAGGGCTGTAGGACTGTGAAGAGGATGTAAGGCCTGGACTACCATCAGCGTCAGTCCTCCCCGCCTGATCCTGTGTCGGAGACGAAGGGAATGGGCCCGGCCTCACTGCAGGAGGAGAGAGAGCCGGAGAAAGAGTCCAGGGGGGAGATGGAGGGCTACCGCTGCCTTCTGCAGGCCGGCTCCCAGCTGGAGAGCACTCTGCAGCGTGAGTACACATGATGCTGACTGTCCTCATTTAACTCCTGCTGGCCACTAGCAGGGCTTTTGAATATAATCCTATATCTGCCCTGAAACTATCTCCCATTACTACATTTGGCATTGTTGTTCTCAGCAGACTGAAACCTAAAAGCACTGTAGCAGAACGAAGTCCATTTAGTCTGATTTACAGTGTTCATTTGTAATGTGTGAGAAGCATTACAGGAGATGTACTGCACCCTGTGCCTTAGGTTAGTCAGTATTATTGATGTGCCGGTTCCTGCAACTTTGGGCCATTGCAGGGATTATGTCAGCTGTTTTAAGCCACCACAGATGGATAGATATTTATCCATAGTGATAATTTGTATCCTGAATATCTGTAGACTTTGGGTTGTGAATCAGAGTGGGACACTAATGGAAGAGAAATACATGCTGGTGATGCCAACTAACCCATTGGAAAGACAAAATAGGATGTTTACAAAGTACATAATGCAGCTTTCACTATTCAGGGTATGTTGTTGTGTCATGTATTGAACTACGAGGCTAATAAACTGTGAACTCTTTTTTTTTTTTTTTATCCCAAAGCAGCAATTGAATTACAGAAAGGAACAATAATGTAATTAACTCAAGAAATGCATTTCCAAAAGACTCATGCAATTTTTGAAAAGCATCAAAAGCCACATCACCATCATTATTTATCAGTCATCACTCTGAAGGTGTATCTTCAAATTGGAGACTGAAGGTAAGATGATGGACAGAAATAGCACCTGATGTGATTGATGGCTCCACGGAGGAGTTTCCTCCGGAGGCTAATGGGATTACTTTGGGATCTTGGCAGCCTTGAGTTATTGTTTAATTGATGGGCCTCTGCCTCTTGATGTGTCCTGTGTACCTGGGCCGGGGTGTGTAGGTAACAGAGACAAGGCCACGCTGAGTTTCTATTTATACCAGCCGACGTTTTCTTTTTGTCCCTGTGTGAAATGTGAGCCTCGCTCTCTGTTTGTCCTAATCTGCTTACAGGGGATGCAGTGGTGAGCTAAAAACACACACGCACTGCTGTGTGAAACAATAACCATAGATTCATCATTTACTTCATGATACATTATCCTATACGTAGCTCACCTATTGCCCTCTCCCTTCTACACAGCAGTAGTGTGTGAGCCCTCTTTGGCTGTGAGCAGCTTCAGTCAACTAATACTCATGACCCAGGGCCTTATAACTGTGTTGTTAGGCAACACCCAATAGAAGACTATACTCCCCTGGGAGTACAATATAAATTTCCGTTTTTTGTTGTTGTCCTGCGTATCAGTTAAAGTCTGTGTAAAGCCATAAACAAGTATACCAGCTGGTACCATGAACAAAAATAATTTTCTCTACGCTCACAGTAGCGTAGTAAATACCTCACCGTCTGATAATGTTATGTGACGGGAAGCGGTGTGAATCATTATGAATCACCAAACACTACAAAGGTTAACAGGCTAGAGAGCAGTAAAAGCAAAATGTTCCTCTTTCCACAGCAACTTCAACTACACTACAAACTGTCCTCATGGATGCTAGACCTCAACTGATTTATAGTCTTCAGCTACTTAAATGTACTGCTGTCAATGCCTACATACCGGATTAACACACAATTAGTCACAGTGCTCACACTTCAACTATTTACAACACTTCAGTTTCAACTGAAATCCATCGCCTACTTGTGAAATGAATAAGTGCTTCAACTTCAATTTACACTTCAACTTCTTTAAAGGCTCTCTATACGATATTCAGAGCATTGCTATAACAGCAAACAGCTATCAGCGATGTAAAGACATAGAGGAGTAATGTCTACCTGAGCAGAGAATGAAGTCACTCTCCCTTTGTGTGTGGCTAGCTCACGGCCGCTGCTCTGCACTGCTCTCATACTGAGGTTACAGCTGATAACGCCGTCCCGACCGATGGCGTCACCCACCCTCCGTCCCCCCCAGGTTAACACTGCTAGCTTTGCCAGCACTTTTGCCGTTGTTTTCACTGTTAGCACATTTAGCATCGTTAGCTGCGATCCGCTGGCTCAGCTGTCGCCATGTTGTGAGCCGTGCAGAAGCAATGGATATGCTCCCAATCTCGCATTTAGCACCTTTAAATGCCTCAAGTTAGACTGCAACTCCCACAATCACTTCTCACAAGCAAAAAATTAACATTTAAAGACATTTGAACCTCTTTACCATGTTTGCTCCTGCAATATTCAGCATCAATGAGCACAGAATTTTTATACATAATTTATACAGTTATGTATTTTGTAGTTTTCTCTTCATCAGTATGATAGATACTAAACAGTCTGATGAAATTATATGACAGAACTACAAAGACTAGCAGCCCATAGCATTGGAAAAGCAAAAATATTCCTCCTTCCACAGCACAACATATTATGATCTGTTAGTGTCAAATATAACTGCAAAAACTACCAAATGTCTTCTCACCAAATACCCACATTACTGTCATAGGGGCTGCTCAGCTAAAGATATGTGGAGCTATTGTCTAGGGTTTACTATCTAAGCCTTTCTGGCCTTAAACCAATCTAGTTTTCATGTATCCCAGCGGGGAGAATACACAATTTTCTTCTACCCCTTTCTATCAGAATGCAGCTACCCACCAGTCTAATCCCTTTAGCTTTGAAAGCTTTGTTTAGCAAAATATCTCATGACCTAAAAGCAGTGTGAGGCTAGGCCTCTGTGTACTATGAACATGTTTGTATGTGTATGAGGGGATTTCTTGCTCTGCAAGGGATTACATGTTTCCGCTTTTTGAGTCTCTACAAAATCTGAGAGTACTGTATGTGTGCTCTTACTCCTAAACCATCCTCATGCTGTCATTCTGTGGGATTCACTGGGATTTACTGTACTTTGTGTGTAAGGTGTGGCGCTGTTCCATCAATTGGTCAGTCAGAAAAATGATATTGTTTTACCTGTGAAAAGACCAATCTCTGTTCTGCACAGAATACTTTAGTTAATATTCAGACAGAAACAGCCTCAACATGTGTGGGTTTAATATTCCTTTTGGTGACTATAAAATGTAGGCTATACACACCCATTTGACTCCTTAAACATGCTTCATTTTCATAATTGTTAAAAAAAGCCCAACATTGAAGCATATGATTCAATGTCGTAAAAGAATAAAACGTGTAAAAGGTACAAGGGGGGTGAAGGCTTTTTATAGGAGCTGTATGTAATGAAATCAGTGTAGATAGTTATCACTGTTTGGGCAACAGAGATAAGCTTTGTATGCAGACTGAAAGGATTGGTCTTGGAGTCTGGATCTGTTTGACTGGCAGCAAATCTGTGTTTCCATCCACACTGGCAAACATTCTTCCTTCTGTGTGTGTGTAAGAGCAGAGGAGCAAACAGAGGTTATTTGACTTTCGCCAGTGCACACCGTCCTGCATGTCGCCTGGAAAGGTCATCCCGCAGGCTCCAATAGAACCACAGCATTTCACGCTTTGATTGCCTTTAACTGTTTCAAATGCGTGCATATAGGTGAGTTATCTATGCTAAATAGTGCGTTACACTTTGTCTTTTTCCTTGTTTGACTGACAGACTATAAGGCATTTCATGTGGTGGTGTCCTTAAAAGAACTCAATCAGTGGTAGTTGCGCAGAGTGAAGAGAGAGGACAGTATCTCCACAAGTATATTAACAGCGTTGCAGTTTGCAGCACAGGCTGCCCTTCCTTTGATCAAACACAGTAGAGGTCCGCAGTGTGTGTGTGTGTGTGTGCTTATGTATCACTGTGTTTCAGATCTACTCTAATTATTTGTTTAGTAGAGGCTTCTTGTTTATGAGACGTTAAACTTACATAAACCCATGTACTGTTCTACATCCCACTAGCTCACACATTGTTTTATATAAATAATTCACAGCATAATATGCCAGTGTGTTGCAGTTATCCCAATGGAAAATGTTTTTGACATGACATCTATTTGTTTACAACCTGTCTCATCTTCCTCAAGGTCTCGTGGCACAGCAGGGTATATAGATGGTTATGTAACTATTCCAGCGTGACGGTAACTTTACCCTGCATCTGTGTGTGCACTGTCCAGCCATTGGCTCAGCTCCTCTCTGTTACAGATGCACATCAAATATTCAGCAGGTAGCGGCAGAGCTCATTACTCCCTGACAGCCTGACGGACTCTGTTACTGCATTCGACGCATGGAAAATAACACCTCTTTCTCTCGCCCTCTGTCATCTTTTTTCAACTCTGTGTTTTTCTACTTCCTCTTCTCCAATTCATTTATAATGTCTCTATCCATTATGGATGAGGAAATGATGAATTGTGAGGTAATTGACTCCCCTGTTGATCTGTTGCATTAACCACTGAACATTTGGTTTGTGTGGTTTTAATAATTAGTGCCTCAATACTGTTTAATTGTCATTCCTGTGTCTGTTGATAATTCTTGTTTGGAGAGGAAGCTGGAAAGTTATATTAAAGATTCCCTTACTCTGGAGAAGATCACCCTTTACATGCATTAAAGGGGACATATCACACTCATTTCCAGGTTCATACTTGTATTTTGGGTTGCTACTAGAACATGTTTACATGCTTTAATGTTAAAAAAAACATTATTTTTCTCATACTGTCTGTCCGAATATACAGTACCTGTATTCATCCTCTGTCTGAAACGCTCCATTTTAGCACCTGTCTCTTTAAGACCCCCCTCCAGAAAAA
This sequence comes from Sebastiscus albofasciatus, assembly GCA_916701655.1. NCBI lineage: Eukaryota > Metazoa > Chordata > Actinopteri > Perciformes > Sebastidae > Sebastiscus > Sebastiscus albofasciatus. The sequence goes on from CAKAOI010028508.1 coordinate 9,411, forward strand.
GCCCAGTCTGCTCTGATTGGCTTGTGAGAAAAATAAGATACACCTTTATAAAGGTAGTTCTCAACTATATGTGATAAAGGAAGGGGAGCCAAATCTGAATGGCTTGTTGAATAACGTTTTCTGATCCATGCAGCCCACAAAAAACTAACCGGGTCATCTTATTTCACACTTTGTGGGTTGGTAGGAACTCCAGATACCCAAATGTGTGTGCACAAGCACTGAAAAAGTGAGTTTTACATGATATATCCCCTTTAAATCTACTGTAGATGTAATGTTTGCATACAGTATGTAAACATGTCGGCATGTTTGCCTCCTTCACATGTGGCTGATGATTCCTGGTGCACCAGTGGGCAGATGAAAGCCTCTTTTGAACTGCACTAACTGCTCTATAAGAGACTCTGTGCATTTATTGGCCACTCAGACAAGAATGCTAATGGCACCAAGCATGAGACACCACCGGGCCATCTGCCAGTAATCTTAACAACGAACCAACATCACTTCAGATGCTGTACCGTAAATGAGCTAATGCTTTTTCATGATGTCATCGTCCAATTTGCACCAGATGCAGGATTTATATCCGCCGCAATATGAAGCATATATATAGTATCTGCTGAGTATTGTGGAATGGAATATAATAATAATAATAATAATAATAATAATAATAATAATAATAATAATAATAATAATAATAACTTTATGTATATAGCACTTTTAAAAAACAGACGTACAAAGTACTGTACATAAAACAAAACAAAGCAATCAAAAAAGACATGGGCTAACGAGACAAAGTGTCATGTAGCAAAGCAAGTAATACAAGGGCAATTACAAATATCAATACAAAAACAATAAAATAATTTAAAAAACAAACAGACAATAAAAAGTTAGAACCAAAATAAACAAATCAAGAATTAAAAGCAGCTCTGTAAAAGTGTGTTTTGAGGTGTGATTTAAAATGGGGCGCTGTTTCAGCACGCCTCATCTCCTCAGGCAGGTCCTTCCAACGTCTAGTATCAGTTAAAGAAAGCAAAAATCTCTGTTTTCAGATTAAAAGCTGAAAGGTGAGAGACTCTGTCTTTAAATGTGAACACTTTCATGTCAAAACGTCAGCATCAATGTCTTCACTGTGACCATGAAGTGAAGTCAAGTGACTTCATTAAAAGCCATGAAAAATGAACTCTTAGACTGTTGTTTTAGTGACTATAAAACTTCTCACATTCACAAGTATTCTTTTATTACGTGGACATGACATTGTTCAACTGATTATTTTTATTGAAGTAATCTTTGCTTTATCATGGAGACCCTCCAGTGTTTTCCAGTGCACACCACTTCCCTACGCCTTTATAATGAGTGTATCTTCTTCCAGAGGTGACCGTCCCTGTCAGCCTGAAGGAGGTGGGAGGCTACATAGAGAAACAGGTGGCGTACCTGTCAGGTGAGTCATCTTTAGTGACTACAGTGTGAACCACATGTAATGTAACATGTCTCAGAAAGAAATTGATTGCTTATATCTTTCTTCCCCAGGGGGCCGTGGGGAAGACTCCAGCGTCATCATCACCCTCCCAGAGTGCTCTGCTTTCAGTGACATCCCAGAGGAAGCTTTAGCCAAAGTCTTTACATACCTCACTCTCATCCCTCGGTGCGTCCTCCTTCATTCTCTCCCTCTCTCTTTCTGCAGTGCACCAAAAGCCCTGCTATAGCTCTTGTATTCTGAGCACAGCTGGCCTTCACTGCTCCGTAGTGTCAGATGGCCTACTGATGCCCTCTATATGTCCTAACCTCACTTTCCCCAAGAGATTATAGGAAAGTTTATATTGGATCGTTCCAATGCAGTGAATTTTGAAAGATAAGGAACCAATGTATGTAGTTGTAAAGCACCTATTAATAATGCTCTCAACTGGTTATCCTTTCTCATTTTCCTGTCTGATAGTTTTAACACTGACTGACATTACAGCTATATATACAATTGCCACATTTTTCTTGCAGAACGAGGCAACCCGGAGTCAAATTCATCATCATTTTAGACCGAAGACTGGACACATGGGCCTCTATCAAAACTGCACTTGCCAGGATAGCAGTGAGTTTCATCTTTCATTTCATCAATGTGTCTAATCAATATTCCTACTAGACATCATGCATACGATAAATCAGAGCTGCAGTATGTGCTGTGTGCATACAGGCTGCTGATTTATTTATGAGTTGCTATCCATGGTGCTGAAACTCTGAGCAATACCTGGACAGCACACATCACAAGTACAGTTTTTTTTTGCATACACTCAAAAGGGTGTTTTTCAGCTTGGTGTATAGTGGTGTGTAGTTTGAAGAGAAGAGTAAACAATCTGTTTGTACTGAATGTACCCATTGCATATTGCTGCAAATGAATGAGTAAGCAGAAACTGTATGATGACGCGGTAGAGGAGAGGATGAGGAGGAGGATGAGGAGGAGGAAACATTGCAGTCAGGCATTGCTGCCACCCTCCGTCTGAGAGGCAGCAGCAGCAGCAGCGCTGCAGCCGGACTCCGCTGCTGCAGACCTTTATAGCTTGGCACTGGACGGGTTGGGAACTTAAATATTTAACCGAGATGGCTTCTAACACCATGACTGATTGCTTTTACCGGCGGGGAATGCCGAAGATCCGCCGGAGCCCGGTAACGAGCTGCTGCTTAGTTTGATTCACGGCGTTATGGAGAGTTTGGGGTGAAGTTTTTTGGGCGGGCATGCAGGGTGAATGCGGCAGAGGCAGAGGCGCACCGGCTGGCTGTGTAGCACTGCGGTGCAGACAGAGACGCTCCTCTCTCTGCTTAGTCATGCTTAGACCGACCGGTGGCTGTGTGTCTGTGGATCCGAAACTGGCTGATGCATGTTTTAATGCATGTTTATCCTGAAACCAGAAGCTTGAGTGATTGATCCCTTCGTGGTCGAGTCAGGACAAATGAATGTCAAGAAGTTGCGTCACATGCAAAATGCATGCATTGGTGATATTTCAGGACAATATGTTGTATATAAATCCTGCTGCAGGGGATGATTTTTTAGTTACTTGTGATGTCAATGTGCAAGTCCAAGATTTTTTTAAGCTATAGATAAAATATAAAATAAGATATATGTATAATATAATGAATATTAATATATATATAATATCATAATATCAAATTAAATATAAAATATTGTATCTATAGCTTAATAAAATTTTGGACTTGCACATTTACATCACAAGTTACTAAAAAAGCATAATATATATATATATATATATAACAATATGTATATATATACAATATGTCATGCTGCAGTAGTTATTTCCAGTTCTCATCACCTGCAGTACTCCTATAGAGCTATACTGCTGTTATATAGCCTGTGCAGATGTAGACATTGCTACACAGTCAGTCAGGCAAGGACCTCAAATGCCCTGAAGATGAACTGCAGCATAGGACATGTGTGTAAACGTTGAAGTGACTGAATCCATGTTAGGCTGACAGTAATTGTCTGAGTGACAGAATGGTTGAGTCTCTCCTGTCAGATGTGGAGGATGAACGCTTGTTAATACTCTTCTCAGCTCATATCTCTACCTGTGTATACAGGAGTTATAGTCTAGGCTGCACCTGGAGCTTAAATACAAACGATTTAGTATGCCAGAACATGATTTAGTATGTCCCAATACCTAGTTTATCAAATGCAGTACGTCAAAAAATACCAGGATGTCCTACTACATCTGGTTGCATTTTGCAGTATGCAAACCACCATGTTTTTCTGGCTATTCTAACCCACAATCCTCTGTGTAGTGGATATATGAGCGTCAAAGTTTAAGTAGTAGACAAAGTAGTACGTCCCACTAGTATGCATACTTATTATACTATACTTATTATTTATACTGAATCGTCCTCCATACGCAGCATCATCATCAATATGACAGTGAACCTCTCTTCCCTCTTCAAGGCCTCCTTTCCCGGGAACCTCCACCTGGTCTTGGTGCTCCGACCCACCAGCTTCTTCCACCGCACTGTCACTGATATTGGCTTTCGCTTCAGCCAAGAGGACTTCATGCTCAAGATGCCAGTAAGGCAGCTCCTCCTCAGTTACCAAACATGTCCCACATCACAACAAGGTACACCTCGTTCTTGTAACAAAATGTTCAGTGGTGGACACAGCCAAGAACACATGTTGATTTCAGCTTTGAAATAGATATTATAGTAAAAAAAAAAGAGTTATCCTAGGATGTTTCTAATATTTCGGGTATCAATGGTAAAAATATCTGAAGTTTGTCATGCCATCTCCAACATCTGTACCACTGTACATGCCAGTGGTTCTCATGACCGTTTAATGACCACTCTCCCCTCCTCCAGTATAGCAAAGAGATTTGCCCAAACTATTTTCCCCATTAAAAGAAAATCAATTATGTATTTCAAAAGCAGGAGGTAGGGATATATAAAGTACAAAGTGTTCTTTGTGAGGTCTCAGATTTTGTCTGCACCTTTAGGTGGTGATGCTGAGCTCTGTCACAGACCTGCTGCGCTACATCGATGAAAACCAGCTGACTTCAGAGTTTGGAGGCACTTTGGATTATTGTCATAGCGACTGGATTGTTTTACGAACAGTAAGCTACTAATGAAACACACTGGGACCAAACAATAAACAGTATCACTCTTCATCATACTTATTATCTGAGGTCTTGGTGCCTCGTTGCTGTCAGAAATCCACCAATGGCTTTGTATCTTTAAGGACATTGAGCCGCAGATTGTTCTCCTTTCACGAGTCTCTGTATTTGTTATTTGTTTTTTGCTTCCTCTACAGGCCATCGAAAGTTTTGCTGTCACAGTCAAAGACATTGCACAAATGCTACAGGGCTTTGGCACCGAGCTGGCAGAGACGGAGCTGTCTGATGAGGGGAAAGCCATTGAGTATCTCCTTGAGTCTCATACTGACAAGTACAGGAAACTCAAGGTAAGGTTTCAAATGTTATCATACACGATGCATTTATTAATTATTAATATTAATTATATTAATGTGTTGTTGTTTTTTTTGCAAAAAGACCTAGTAGTATTTTATAAAGTACTATTTTGAATGCTGCTCCTTTATTATGTAAATTGTCCTGTGTTTGTCAGGATGCGATCCGGTCAGTATCAAAGGAAGGTCGTCATCTTCTCGCAAGCCTGGAGACCTCCGGGAAGGAGGATGACTCCCAGTGGGATGTGAGGCTGGACTGGGAGACAGTACAGCGGTAAGGATGCCCTCTTTGGTTCAAGGAAATTCTCACATTTCTAATCTTGTAGTCTTATTGTAAACCTCAAATACTTTACTGAGTGCTTGACAGCGAATGAGATCCGTGGCTAAGTCACTGCGTTTTTTAGGCTGCTTGCTCAGCTCAGAGACATGGAGTCCGCCTTCGATGGCTTCTTTGAGAAGCATCATCTGAAACTCCATCAGTACCTGCAGCTGCTCAGATATGAACAAAGCTTTCAGGAGGTACGGTTTACATATGTTTATCATGTGTATCATGTATGTATGTGTTTGTGCCCATATTTTCATACTTTCCAGAGGAAAACATCTTCTTAATTTTGGGTTTTTGATGAGATATCATCTTGTGCAATCCTCAGGCTCAAGTTTTAATGTGGGTTGTAATGCCTCTGGGAGCCACCAGGTTGGCTTCTGTCAAGCTTGAGACCTTAAAAAAAGGGAGGATTTCAAAACCAAAGTGGGGGATTTGGGGGTCCTCCCACAGAAAAAAATGAGTTTCAAAGACTTTTTTCCCTGCATTCTGGTGACTTTAAAAGACTGAAAATAACAAAAAAACAAGTGCATTGCAAGTATAATAATTTGCCCCTCTAGTATAAACTAATATTCATCAGACTTTATTAATTCTTTGCCCCTGCTTGAGTATTTCTTTCTCTTAGTACTTTCCACTTCTCCCTCCGTCTCTCACTCACTGAAGGCTATTTCAGATACAATGCGACAATGGCACCACTGCGCTCTGATACCCATTATTTCCAATAGTTTGCGCCACGTCACAACAGTTTTTCGCTACGTCGAGCAAAGCCCAACTTTGGCTGCTGCGCGCTATGATGTGCGCTGAACCCAATGGCGAGCACAGCTCAAACATGAGCTCAAACTGCATCGTGTCGCGAGCATAGACTGCTCTCTTCCGCCGGGGAACTACATTTGGTGTAGCTCTATTGCCGTCCAGGTGGAAGTAGTAGAGTTATACATGCTGTACAGTGCCAGAAACAGGTTGGGATAACGAAAAGGGAAAAAAAAGTGTGAAAATTTGCCATAAGTCGGGAAAAATACGGGAGAATTGTGACTTTGAGAGGAAACCGGGAGAGGGGAATGAAAAACGGGAGTCTCCCGGGAAAATCGGGAGGGTTGGCAAGTATGCTTTAGACTGGTGTTGTTTTCTTTCTTTTTCTTTAGTCTGTGTGTATCTGATGGTGTGTGTTATCTGTTTAGATGGAGCTATGTCTGGAGCATCTGGTGGGTCAGGAGAGGGAGCTGTCCATATCTGTCGACACTCTGGTTACAACAGAACAGGCTCTCAAAAGGTTGGACGGTCTGCAATCAAATGCACAGGTCAGTGTAACCAATACCTGCGAATAACAGCACTTACACACATGTACACATGTACATATAGCTGGTCCCAGAGGACCAGAAGGGCCTCAGTGTTCACAGTGTGTCCAAAATAATGGACTCCTTCCTCCTCGCGTGTCTTTGTTGTCTCTATCAGGAGGTGATGTCTCGAGCTCAGATCATCATCCTTCATGGACACCAGCTATCAGCCGGTCACCACTATGCCATGGCTCTTATTATGCAGCGCTGCAACGAGCTTCGCCACTACTGTGATACACTCAATGCTGCTCTCAAGACCAAACAAACTCGTCTTCTGCAAACACACCAGCTGCTACTTTGTCTTGGACAGGTATTGAGACATGTGCATCCACACACACACACACACACACACACATCAGAACACACAGACTTCTTTACAGTGATATACGTGTGTTCTCCACCTTCAGGCCCAAACTTGGTGCGACGATGCAGCGTATCTGCTGGCCAATCAGCTGGTAGATAAGTACCAGTCAAAGGAAGGGGCCCAGGCTGCTTTGAGGGACATTGAGAGGTTCCTGGAGGGGGCGCCGTCTATGTTGAGCTCAGGACCTGACATCCTGGCCATCGAGTACGAGGCTGTCATCACACCTCAGCTGCAGGTCACTGAACACAACAATACTTTATTTATTTGAAAAGGATTTTTATAGTTTTATAACTGCAGGTGTCAAGAATGCAATTACCTCGTTGCCATCATTTCAGTTTATTTGTTTCTCAATATCAGCGCTATTTACGGATTTTACATCACTATTGAATGTCCTGCCTCTGTGTCCTTGTCTCTCTCTCTCTGTTAGGCCCAGGTAGGGAAAACGTTTGAGAAGCATGCAGCGGTGCAGCAGATGATCCAGAGCCGACAGGCTTGTCTGAGGAAGCTGGCTGATAAACATGTGCGACCGGTGCAACTGGTGACCCCCAGGCCGGAAAACACACCACGCTCCAAGTCCCCGCTCTTCTCCCCAAAACATGGTACACTACACACACAAACACATAATCATATCTCGAAAGAAATTGTTGAAATAGAGATTGTGTCAGCTCATTCAAACACACACTTGTAGAAAGAATGGGCCTCATGCAAGAACATATTGTAATCTTATCTTAACTTTCTCTTACTTTTGTGTGCCACGTCAGATTTAGGAAATGCTCTTAACTTCAGATAACTGTGTAAATGACCTGCATGATGAATGCCATCTGTGTGTAAGTGAGCGTGCATTCATGAGAATTGTGAATTAGCATAATTAAAGCCCCGATGATAGCATATAAGGCTACGTATCCTGCCCCATATATCTGCCAATATATCAACACGCTGTCTTCCTAGAGCCTGATACGCATGCAAAAGAAGTAAATCATCCATGACGCGCCTGGTTACACTTCCTGTTGACATTATTATATAATACAGAGATAAATTAATCTTCAATTAGTGCATAATTTAAGTTGTTTTGCAGTTTGTGATGCTCACATTGATATTACAGTGTTATACATTAGCATCAATGTCCAATTTAAATTAACGATAATATTGTTAGGCTATTTAAACACATTTACAAAGTATATTATAATTTGAATTGCAGATTCAACATAATTTTGAGGTGTCATTTATAAAGAATTTTATTGATTTATCTATTTTTTCATTATTCAATTAGTGAAAAACTTAGGTTTGGATAGCAGCAGACTAATTGCACATGACTCCTACGACAGGTCTGTAGTAGGAACTGAACTGTATTCGTGACTAGGGATGCACCGATACCGATACTGGATCGTATATCGGGCCGATACTGACTTAAATAGCTGGATCGGGTATCGGTGACAATGGGGCCGATCTTTTCAATTCAATACTATGTTTATATACTATTTACATTATACACTGGAATTTTATTTTGTGTTTAAGTTTTGACCAATTTGTTGCTGCTTTAAAAAGACTTACCCTTGAACTAACTCCCTACCCACCCTCCTATGTTTCCCAGGCCCAGTATGGGGTCTTGCCCCATCCCTTATGGCCTGGCACCAGTCCCTCCCCCGTTGCATCTTTCCTTTAGGCACCATGGTTGAATTAACACATCACAGGGTCCCACTGAAGAGGCCTAAGGTGTTCCTGATTAGGCTTTGGGGTTAGCAGGTCGCCTTTACAAACAAGCTGGAACGAGGGTAGAAGATATAATAAGTCCCCTGGGAAACACCTGACTGCTCTATTAGTCCGGATCACTGCTATAGAACCATATGTGGTTGGTTCATATACATTAAAGCACCTTTCATCTCCCTTTGTGTCTCAAGGGAGGTTGCACAAAGCTAACCACATACAGTACAGTGGTACCCAATTAATACTGTGTGTGTGTGTGTGTGTGTGTGTGTGTGTGTGTTATCTGGTTTGTTTTTCTTTTTATTTCAGTGTATCTATTGTGCCCACTACATGTGTGTCCGTCCATTGAGTATATACCCAAATAGGCTTCTTTTTCTATGTCCATTCATGTCTTTAAGGTTTTGTTCTGAAGCCATACTAATGAGAGTGATAACAAGAAAGAGAATAAAAGTGATTACGACACCCCAGTTATACTAGGGACAGCAAGAGAGGAGATGAAGGGAAAAGTGGTTAGCTTTGATCGATTGGATCCGGTACATGCATACACGCACGCATGTTCATGTACACACATGCATGCGAACACTCAGCTGAGCTTGGACTATCATGTAAGGATTCAGCTGCTAGGATCAAAAGGACACTGACAGTCGTGCCAAACGCTGCTTTAGATCTTTACATACTGGTTTATACTGGTTCCAGGCCGCACCTTTACAGTAGGGAACCTATTAGCATTGATTACCTCAAATGTTGATCATGACTGATTCATGTTTTTTTTTAATTACTGAGGAGTAAAAAAGGTCAGGGCGAGCTAATCCCTTTGATGCACACGGTCATAAAAAAATAAGTTTTTGATTTAGTGTGGATGCTTAAATGTCCTCAGTATGCCTCATCAGATTATATGTATTTTATGTGAATTACAACTCATACACTTGATGATTTGGCTTTCACAGGTGATGGTTTGAAGTTCACATTTGACATCTCTCTGCCTGGGAAGAGAGCGTCCCGAAAGAGCCCCAACTCTAGAAAAGTAAGGAGAAATGAAAAGCTTCTTTTTGTTGTTGTTTTATTCGTTTATTTCCTTTAGGGGTATTGCAATATAACTGTATTGACTATAACTGATATTTAAAAATTAAATATTGATAACATCTTAATAATAAACATATGATAATGTCATTTAAATAATTCAGCACCTCTTAAATCATTTTATATCTACAGTTATGGTTACAGGCTCTCTTTCCACCTACCTACACCTGTATTTTGAGTGTAATTCATTTGACAAAAAAGAGATAAAATGCACAAGTCAGAGATGAATTTGACTGATAGCATTATTATTATTATTATTTTTATTTTTTTTTATAGATATTGCGATAGTTGGCCAGATAATCGCACAGTGAAAATCTGATATCGTGACCGATGTCCTTCCACTGACACAGTTGCTGCATTGAACCCAAAAAAAATATGTATTATCTCATAATCTTCCTCCTGTTTGGTCCAATAATTCGTTAAGTACAATAACATTTTCTCTAAATCCAAATGGAAGAGTCAGTGTTGTCGATCTGTTCAGATAGAGGTGATCCACGACTACCAGGAGAGCCGGAGCTGCGTGGCGTACGGTCTGGATGGAGAGGACAGCCCAGATCTGTTGAAGCGGTGAGGAGGAGGAGGAGGAGGAGGAGGCATCTGTCTGTCCTCAGTGCTGCTCTTGATGCTGTTTACTTTGTGATTCTCTTTGTTCAGTGCTAACGATGCCCTCTGGCTCTCTCTCTTTGTGTCAGTCATGTGATGAGGGAACTAATAGAGACAGAAAGAATCTATGTGGAAGAGCTGCTGTCAGTGCTGCTGGTGAGAAAACACACTTTTACCCCTATTTCTTTATGTCACGCAAAAATAGAAAAACGTTATGGTAGATTCTTCTATGTGTATGTTTGTTGTTGGTTAAATTACTCCTGGTTATATTGCATGATGCAGAAAACATTATATTCCCTTAATTACTGTGATTAAATGTTGCAGGGATACAGAGCTGAGATGGACAACCCAGCTCTGTCAGGGCTTCTGCCCCCGATCCTGCGCAGCAAGAGAGACATCCTCTTTGGAAACATGCCTGAGATCTACAACTTTCACAGCAGGCAAGTGATCATTGATGACTCACGTCACACATAGACCTGTTTGAAATGCAAAGATAAGCATGTATGTTAAGCATGCAAAAGTTTCAAAACACACCGTCATAAAGAGACAATTGTGGTTCCAATATATACTGCCTATATAGACTGGTAGCTATTTATTGATTTGGTGGTCAATCAGTGTATAGCTCTCACCAAATGACTACGGTCCTATAGACTCGCTATGCCTGTGCCTTGAGAAAGTAAGCAATTAGGTGCGACAAACGTTATTGAAATTAAACAAAGAAAAAACTCTCTTTGGTAATAAAAAAGTAAGGATAGCACTTAGCACCTTGATTTTAGAGGACTAAAAACTAGCACCCATGTCAAGAACGTTGGTGTAATCATTGATGAAGATTTAAATTTCAGTGGCCACATTAAAGCTGTAACAAAGTCATCATCAGTCTTAGAAGCATAGCTAAAATTAGAAACTTTGTGTCCAAGCAAGATTTAGAAAAGATCTTTCACGCTTTTATTTCTTGTAGGGCGGACTCCTCACTGGCCTCCCCAGTAAGACCGTTAGACAGTTGCAGAATACTGACAAACACCATGAAGAGGGAACACATTTCTCCAGTTCTTAGATCCCTGCACTGGCTTCCAGTTAAATACAGAGTCATTTCAAGGCCCTACTTATTGTCTATAAGTCACTCTGGGCCCAGAATATATCTCAGATATGTTTGCTGAGTACAAGCCGGGACTGGTCAGTTAGTGGTGCTCAGAGTTAAATCCAAATGTGGTGAAACGGCTTTCAACTATTATGCTGCCCGCTGCTGGAATCAGCTCCCCTTGGAACTAAGATATGTCGCCACAACACCTTCCCATCCCAGCTCGCCACATACCGCAGCTTTGTCGCACCCCTTGGCGTCACTTTATTTCTGGCATCAAAACCACTGTGGTTACACCTGGCGTCACTTTAGGATTAGGCAACCAAACCACTATAGTTTGGTTTAGGAAAGAAATACATGGTTGGGCTTAACACAAACAGCAGTCTGTGGGATGAAAGCCTTGTGTTTGTTGGAACCATCCACCTCCACTCCTGCCCGACCGGTGTGTGTTTTTTCGCTCACCACACTCCCGGCGCACTTTCTCGAAGCGTTTCCTGTTGCTGGGGATGGGTTTACATTATAGTTAATGGAACGCCTGGTGCGTTTCATACCAGCGCTTTTAATTAATTTCTTTTTATGGTATCTTTATACATCATTTTATTCATTTGGTTTTAAACTTTGAGAAAACTTTGTCTGTACTTTTATTTATCATATTTTATACTTTAATCTTTTTTCCTTTCTTTCTTTCTGCAAAGCACTTTGAATGACCTCTGTGTAGGATAAGGTGCTATACAAATAAACTTGCCTTGCGTACCTTAACAGATTTAGGGAGCATTTTTTTCTTTTACTTAGAAGCTTTAAGGAAGTCCACTTTGCAACACACAGGCCTACCAATGGTGTCACACTATTCCACTGACCTACAGGTGGCGCTAACACTCTGGAAGGGATTAATCACATGAGACGAGTGCTGGTCGAGGTCCCAACAGCCAGTTATTGTATTAACGTTGATGCATGGATGGGTATGGGTTAAGATGGTTGAGATCTAATTCCTGACCTTTGACCTCTCTGTGAATCCAGGGTTTTCCTTCAGGACCTGGAGGGATGCCTGGAGGCTCCTGAAAGTGTAGGAGCCTGTTTTCTGGAGCGGGTGAGATGACTTCTGTTGTGTAGCTTCTCTGTAGTTTGATAATTTGTGCATCATTTCTTAACATATTTTTCAAACATACTTGTCTCTTTCCTGTCTTCCCAGAAAGAGAGTTTCCAAATGTATGAGTGCTACTGTCAGAATAAGCCACGCTCGGAGGCGCTGTGGAGACAATTCTCAGACTGCGGCTTCTTTCAGGTCAGTTTTGGTATGATTTCACTTGCAAAGTGATTCATTTACTGTTTTGGTGTCATGCATGATAGGTTTACAATATTTCAAGTGCCGTAAATATTTGTTCATACAAAAATATGTTCTAAACTCAGTAATACAACTAAGTAGAACAAATGTCCTTACGGTTTTACAGTTGCAATTAAAAAGCTGTGATTTGTCATTGACCAACATTACATTAATTTGTATTTGTCTTCATTTTGAAGGAGTGCCAAAAAAAGCTGGAGCACAAACTGGGCCTGGAGACCTACCTGTTGAAACCAGTCCAACGCCTCACCAAATACCAGCTGCTGCTTAAGGTTGGACAGAGGGTGGTGTCGTATCACAAACATACACTATGTATGTGAGGCAGGCTAGTTCATGCTATATTTTTGATGAAATTGGCCTTAAATGTGTAGTTCAGCATAGAGCTGCAACAATTAATCAATGAATCGATTAGTTATCAGTTATTAAATTAATCGGCAACTATTTTGATAACCAATTAATCCATTTGAGTAATTTTTTAAGAAAGAAAAAGTCTAAATTCTCTGATTCCAGCTTCTTAAATGTGAATATTTTCTGGTTTCTTTACTCCTCTATGACAGTAAATCAACAGATTAATCGACAATGAAAATAATCGTTAGTTGCAGCCCTGGTTCTGCATTCAATCATAATTTTTACCATCAGCAAATACAGCAAATAATATCGTAGGTGTATTTCAAATACTTTTTTTTTTTTAATCTTTTTATATTATTTAACAGGGACAGTGCACATAAATAAATAAATTGCTGTAAATGCACCAGAGTTATCCAAGTGGGTGTTTTTTGTCTGTAGTCCCTGTACAGATGTTTCAGAATCACCCTAAAGACAAATGTCAAAACAGCTGTCCCAAACTGCAATTGATTCAGATTCCCCCCTCTACTTTACCTCTAAGGTGCCTTTTTAATGTTTACTATAAGTCTTTACCACTAGAGTGTGCTGTTTAGCTACTGTGTTTATGTGTGGTTTCGCATGAATTTGTGTGTTCATGTATTTTCCTACATGTCTGTTCTTTTGTTTGTGTGTTCAGGAACTTCTAAAATTCAGTCCAGACGGTGAAGGGACTTCAGAACTGCAGGGGGCACTAACAGCAATGCTGGACCTGCTGAAATCAGTCAACGACTCCATGCATCAGATATCCATCACAGGATATGAGGTGAACACACCTGGATTCCTAAACTTGAATCAATGTTCTCTAACGTACATTTATACAGAGAATATATTTACAACAAAGGCTCACACATAGATTCCTCTTCCCTTTTAGGGTGACATCTGCGAGCTGGGCCGCGTGTTGATGCAGGGTTCTTTCAGTGTGTGGATCAGCCATAAGAAAGGTCCCACACGCATGAAGGAGCTGGCTCGCTTCAAGCCCATGCAGAGACACCTCTTCCTGTACGAGAGAGCTCTGCTCTTCTGCAAGCGGAGGGAGGAGCACGGAGACGGCGGCGACAAGACCCCCTCGTACAGCTTCAAGCACTGTCTCAAGGTTGGTCTGTGTTTTTGTCTGCATGCGTCTTAGAGGAATACAGCAGGCTTCTTGGAACATCGGGCCAATTGGTAAAATTATGTTGAGTTACAATATTAAATGTTCTTGCCGGATCACTTATTCCAGTAGTCTGTGCTACTATGTAAGCATACAGTACTGTAGATTATGTTGAGTGACAGAGAATCACTAGTGGCGTCTCAAGTGTGCGAAAATGACATCTTGAGGCAGCTGTAAAGCAAATTCTTAGTTATTTTAAATGAGGCCATAATGTAGTCATTTTTATGTATGAGTTTGGTAAAATTAATATTAAAGGCAGGGTCAGTGATCTTGAGAAACTAGCAAGAGTACAATAGATTTTTAAACGATCCAATTGAAAAACTGAGCCCAGTGTTGCCAACTCTTAAAGAAAGAAAGTAGCCAAGTCTGCAACACTGACAGTCACTTGCTGTGAATGAAATACCTCTTTATTTTCTACCTATCAAACTACATTTAGGTCCTGCCTTTGTCAGAAAGTATGAAATGTATGCACAACAGTATGTAATGTCCATAGCATACAGTATACAATACTTTGGCTAAATGGTCTACAGTGCAATTTTTTTACTTTGAACATTACACCTGTCACAATGATGATTTAATCGTCAAACTCACTTTAGAGTACACTAAGGGTATATGAAGGACAGTAATTATTGAACACAGCTTAAAAAACACAATGCTATGGATAAATACTGACGGTTATTTCCTATTGCACACATCCAAAAAACTGTTACTATATTGCTAATAACTTAATATAACAAATGGTTTATTGCATTGGTTAAAATTCATCACATATATAGAATACAATGCCTTTATTGTCATTGTCCACATTGTACAACAACATTTGCTGTGCAGCTCTTAAAAGAGTAAATTTTACTTTCCACACACACACACACACACACACACACACACACACACACACACACACACAGAGCTGCAACAATTAATTGATTAGTTGTCAACTATTAAATTAATCACCAACTATTTTGTAAATCGATTAATCGATTTAAGTAATTTTTTTTAAGAAAAAAAGTCAACATTTCTCTCATTTTAGCCTCTTAAGTGTGAATATCTTCTGGTTTCTTTACTCCTCTATGACAGTAAACGGAATATCTTTCAGTTGTGGACAAAACAAGACATTTGAGGACGTCATCTTGGGCTTTGGGAAACACTGATCAACATTTTTCACCATTTTTTTAAGATTTTATAGACAAAACAACTAATCTCTGAATCGAGAAAATAATCAATGGATTAATTAACAATGAGCATAATAGTTGCAGCCCTACACACACACACACATACACCTGCCATAGTAATACAAATAAATATTTAAAAGTAGTAGACGTGAAGTATCAATAAATAGAAGTGATATATCAATTTAAAAATATATATAATAATATTAATGATAAATCAAGTGGCTATCCAGCAACTATTGCACTTGTAAAGATATTATTGCAAACATACAATTATTGCACATTTCCTTATTTATGTTCACTCAATACCCCTGTCGTTATCACTAACATGATCTGTAATTAGGTTTTAGCACTAAGTAATGAAGTGAGTGATCTACTGGAGACTCTGAGTTGATGTCGGTGTCTGTGTTTGTACCTTTCAACATGTGTAAGTTGCCCAGCTGGCCTCAGAACCTGGTGTATTCCTGTAAGACTTCTTTTGTTCTGTGTGTTGATATGTGGAGAGTGTCACAGCAGGTGTCACACCAACAGCTGCTGCTGCTCTAGATTTATTATTGAGGATGTGGGGAGGAAGCAGTTACACAGCGGAGGTGTGTGTCTGTGTGAGTGTTGACAGGACAGATGTGTTACATGATGTAAGTCTGATGTATGATGTGCTGCTGGCCCTAATGCTGTGTGTGTATGTGTCGGTGTAAACAGTGTACGTCTCTTGGCAGATGACTGCTGTGGGGATCACAGAGAACGTCAAGGGAGATGTGAAGAAGTTTGAGATCTGGTACAGTGGCAGGGAAGAAGTGTATGTGGTTCAGGTAAGGATGTCAAAAACAGTTTAATATTAGCATTTTCAGTAGTTTAAAGGACCGGTGTGTAACATTTCGGGGGATCTATTGGCAGAATACAACATTAATTAGTCAATTAAGTATGTTTTCTTTTGTGTATAATCACCTTAAAATAAGAATCATTGTGTTTTCGTTACCTTAGAATGAGACGTTTATATCTACATACGAAGCGGGTCCTCTTCACAGAGCTGGCCACCATGTATCTACAGTAGCTCAGAACGGGTAAACCAAAACACTGGTTATAGATAGGGCCATTCACGTTTTCACTTTCGACCACAGTAGTTCTGCTACACGCTTGGCACACGGGAGGAGTTTTATTTGGTTGCAGTCTGCAACCTCACCGCTAGATGCCACCAAAATCCTACACACTGCACTTTTAAATACAGCAGCTAGCTCTTTACTACTTTTACCGTAGTTTTAGTCAGTTTAGTCATTGTAAATGTACCTGAGTTAGCTGAGAGGCTAGTTTTCATTTGCGGTCCCTTTGCCGGATGTTGTTAGGCATCCTAGTGATAGATATTTTAACAATTTGCTGACATTTAATAGACGAATGATTACTTGTATGAACTGTAATTAGAGGCTTAACAAATAATAGCACCATTGTAGCTAGATAGAAGTATAAAGAGGATGTTGTAATCCACTGACTGTCTGTTGGGATGTTTCTGTTGTCTCTCAGGCTCCTACTCTGGAGGTGAAGATGGCCTGGCTCAACGAGCTTCGCAGAATCCTGACCAACCAACAGAAGCTGCTAAGAGGTCTGTGAACAACTAAAGTTAATGTGGGACCTTTGCACTTAGATTCTCTTCACTATATACTGTTCACAAAAATAGATAGTCTTTACCGTCCTCGGAACAAAATCTATTCTCACGATCTGCACATCTTCATGTCTCACAAGAAAAACATGGTGACATATGATCACATGTACTCATTCATGCCCATTCCTGTATCGCCACATATACTTGAATACACACGCTCACGAATATACACACACATCTACACTCACCGGCCACTTTATTAGGTACACCTTGCTAGTACCGGGTGGTCTTCTGCTGCTGTAGCCCATCTGCTTCAAGGTTGGACGTGTTGTGCGTTCAGAGATGGTATTCTGCATACCTTGGTTGTAACGAGTGGTTATTTGAGTTCCTGTTGCCTTTCTATCATCTCCAACCACTCTGCCCATTCTCCTCTGACCTCTGACATCAACAAGGCATTTCCGTCCACACAACTGCCACTCACTGGATCTGTTCTCTTGTTCGGACCATTCTCTGTAAACCCTAGAGATGGTTGTGGGTGAAAATCCCAGTAGATCAGCAGTTTAATACTCAGACCAGCCCGTCTGG
>CAKAOI010028511.1:0-13132 GCA_916701655.1 Sebastiscus albofasciatus
AAACAATATGCTCCAATCATAACATGTCAAACTGCAGCCCAACAGGCAACAACAGCTGTCAGTGTGTCAGTGTGCTGACTTGACTATGACTTGCCCCAAACTGCATGTGATTATCATAAAGTGGGCATGTCTGTAAAGGGGAGACTCGTGGGTACCCATAGAACCCATTTACATTCACTGATCTGGAGGTCAGAGGTCAAGGCACCCCTTTGGAAATGGACATGACAGTTTTTCTTCGCCAAAATTTAGTGCAAGTTTGGAGTGTTATTTAACCTCCTTTGCGACAAGCTAGTATGACATGGACGCCTAAAAATCGCAAGTTGTGTTAATACATTATATATATGCATTATATATTAGGGCTGTCAAAGTTAACGCAATCTTTAATATATATATGTTTATATCTAGCTATAGATATAGATATCTATAGCTAGATATATAAGATGTTTATTAACACAGACAGGAACTTTGTACAAGGTTCAAATCATCAAAGCATTTTGAGCTGTGCATATAAATTCATCTCTATATGACGCCTCCCTTCACAGAAGGTCTCAGACCAGAGTGAAGACTGGACCTCAAAATCAATTGGTACCGCTATGTTGGTCAAAGGATCCAAAGTCACGAGTCATACTTCACAGAATGTTTCTATAATTGCATGTTTCTAAAAGCGTGTCATGTGTCACAAGGACATTGAATCAAACACTGTGGTGGAGAGGGTTAAATGTAAGACGTACAAGAGATGAAGAAAAACTAAGGAAAAAGACTTAGTGTATATTTCTTTCCAGTCGCCCTGCAGGGAGCCGCAGCCCTAAGGTAGCAGTGAAGAGAACCCCCACCACTGTTATGTTGGACCGAGCCCGCTACCGCCTGTCCACCGTCCTCACCGGCCTCATCAGCCACGAGCGCCGCCTCACACAGCGCATCGTAGAGATGGCCAGGGACCCTCTGAGCTACTTTGGTAACCTGGTGAGTACACTGAGGGAGAAAGATCATCATCTGTTTGGGATTTTGAGTTCAACAACCAGCTGATATATTCATATTTCTCTGGAAAACAACATCAGCTAAAAGTCTAAAATACAAATGGAATTTAGTTGGGCTTTCATAATTTGTATTTAGGTAAAAGAGCACCGTGCGTTCACCTTGGAGACCATGTCGAACCACTCCTCCTCCACTGAGCTGTTACAGGAGATCAGACAGATGATGACTCAGCTGAAGAGTTACCTACTGCAGAGTACAGAGCTGCAAGCCATGCTGGAGCCACAACATCAGTACACACAAGACAAACTAGGTAACTTTAAAACTGTTTTCAATTGAAAACACATTTCTGTTCTTCACATTTTATGTGGGACTAACTATGTGGGGAAGTTTGTAAAACTGTTATGTCCTTTGTATATTTCACTCATATACAGTATATTGTACTACTCAGCCTGTGAACATTAATGTCTTCTGTCTTTGTCAAATCTGAGAAAATAACCCTGATGATATCATAAGAGGTAATCTCAGTTTGGGTTTGTAAATTACAAATTTATAACAGAAAACCTGCTAAAGAACTGGGGGAGGGAGTCTGAAATATGTGGGCATTTATCGGACGGGCGATACATCAGACCGGCAATACGTCATCCAGAGTAGGCTCGCATGAAAACAATCCCGTGTCCCTCATAGACGGTAACAGAGTGAACAGAAGAAGTTGAAACATGTCTCCAAACTTCTACTTTAAACAAACCGGTAACAGTAATAACGCTATGCTGTGTATGCCGTGCCATGTGTGTACTTGGTTACATCAACAATAAATACAGAAACGCTGATCTCTGATTTGTTACCCTGCCACATCCTAAAAAGATCTAATGGAGGGCTTTATGGCTCCAAGCTACAGACCAGACCATCATGGCTTTATGGCTCCAAGCTATATACCAGACCAGCATGGTTTTATAGCTCCAGGCTATAGACCAGACCAGCATGGCATCATCTCCCTTTTAGGGGAAAGAAACTCGCTGTCACAGGAGAGAAAATGATGGAAAGCTGTTGTGTAGCAGGTTAACGAGACTTTCACACTGAGATCTGAGGCTCATACTATCAACACATTGGTTATTCACAGACAACACTCAGCCTAACAGGGTTCAGTCAGATATGTAGAGATGTCTGGATCAGCAATATCCTCCACTGTGTTGGACGGGGGAAGACTGAAGGGACATGACGGTGATCAACCTTCATTTATTAAGGTATCACGAACGCTCAGGTTCAGGCATGATCGCTAAATAATTATTAGACATGTATAAAACAAACGTTTGTATAACAAGAGATGAATGCGTATGACAAACACACGTCAAATTGCATTGAAGTCTATGAGATCTTCTGTTTTCTGTCCCCAAAAAGGGGGCGCGGACTTGACCTTTTGCTAAGTACCTGAATGTGCCGGTCTGATGTAGATCTAATGAAAAGATTCTACTGAGTTGCATTATGGGAAATGTAGGATCCTGCATTTTTAGAGCTTGACCCAAAATTCAGGATATTTTGGCCTCTGCTGCTTCAATGTTGACCATTCTTTTTTTATCTGTTGCTTGTGAGTGTTTAGTGTTTGTTGACACTGTGTCGGGGTTGTTATGTGTCCATGCAGAAAGCATAGTAGAAGTTGCTCTGTGTAAGAGTGTACTGAAGCCACTGAGGGAGCCAATTTACCAGAGTCTGGAGAAACTGCACAGCAATGACGGCAGCATGAAACAACTGGCACAGAACCAGGTAGGACTGAATGTGAGCACTTCTACAGGAGACTACATACAGCGCTGTATTTATATTCCTACTAGTAGTAGCAGCAGTAGCAGTTGTGATGCTGATGGTGTGCGTGTTGTTGTGTGTGTCAGTCTGGTGTCCTAGGCAGCACCACCACGGCATTAGGAGTAACCACTGCCGTCCCCGAGGCCTCTGCTATGGAGAAGATCAGCATCAAACTGAACAACCTCCATCTGGAGTATTCTCCCCAGAAAAAGATTGAGCTTATGCTGAAGGCCTGCAAGCTCATCTATGACTCCATGTCTGTCAGCTCTCCAGGTCAGAACAGTCCTTTAACCTCCGACCCCTAATGCTATTCTGATAGAACTATTGTTTTTTATTAAAAAAGTCAAACTTGCCAGGAGACATGTTGCTGTTTACTGCATGTGTTCCATTAAAGGGATAGTTTGGGTGTTTCTCAGTGGGGTTGTATGAGGTACTTCTCCATAGTCAGTGTATTACCTACAGTAGATGACAGTCGGCACGCACCCAGTTTGGAGAAACAGACAGGAGTACCAGCACAGGAGCAAAGCAATGTACTGCTGTGGACGGGGGCAGCAGCTAAACAGATTTTAGACGCCTAAAAGAATCAATATCAGTTTAAGTGTACGCTGTATTTAGAACATTTTCACTGCTTTATCTTGCTGTCAGACAGCCCTTTCCGACAGGGAACTGAAGTCGTTGTATCCATCTTTGTTCTCGCCAAAGCCACCAGACTCCATTGATAAAACCTGTAATTTTACCTTGCAGAAAACAGGGGTTGCTGGCCTACCACTGCCTCGATGGGTTAGTTTGTTTTTGTTACTGTGTGACTTTGGTGAATCTGAACTAACCAAAGTCACACAATAACACAAACAAACTAACCCATCGAGGCAGCAGTAGACCAGCAATTCCCCTGTTCTTTACAGTAAAATGACTGTTTTTTTCAATGGAGTCTGGTTGCTTTGGCGAGAACATAGATAACAGCTTCAATTCCCCTTAAGAAACATAAACTGTATAGTATGTATAGCTGTCTCATAGCAAAGTAAAGTGCTGAAAATATTGAAAATATTATATTATACTATATATATTATAAATGTTATACTTAAACTGATATTGATCTTTTTAGGTGAGCCTTTCTTTTAGGTGTCTATAATCTGTTTTTCTGCGGCTCCCATCCACAGCAGTACATTGCTTTGCTCCAGTGCTGGTACTTCTGTCTGTTTCTCCAAACTGGGGGCGTGCCGAGCATCATGTACTGTAGGTAATACACTGACTTGGAGAAGTACCTCATACAACCCCACTGAGAAACCCTTTAATGTACTTCTTCAAGGTGGCACTCCAATCAATTTTGCTCACTAGGCGCATACACCAAATATGTTTTTCAGGCTTCCTCGGGTGTCTGCGTTTTTTGGCCCCATAGTGAGCATGAATATTAAATTATTTATTATTTATTAAATTATATATATTATTTTTAAATTATACAGCCCTTTCATTTTTATTGGACCTAATGGTTAAAATTGTGATATTAGACTTATTTTAGAAAAAAAATCTATTCATTGTTCTAAATCTGTTTCTCTCATTATGATTGTCTATGACGAATGGGCTTTTTGGGCCAGTGGGCGTCACGTAAACTGCAATTCCAACTTTGGCCACTATGCCAAAGTCTCCTCCGAGGCCAATGCTGTTCCTGTGGAGCTTGTGGTGGTCTCGACTGACTCAAGAGACTCTTCAGAGATGAAGAAAAATTTGCTGTGCCATTATCCTGTAATTGCCACCTGTTGCCACAGCAACCAAGGCTTTTCTACCCTGACAACAATCAAATTCTGAGAGTGGCAATTTATTCTTAACATTTCTCAACTGGGCATATTTAAAAATGCTACACATTGGCACAAACGATTGGCTATCTACTGATTTTAGACTAACATGAATAAGTGTATGAACCTCTCCACCTCAAATTAAAAATAGTTTCCTCTCTGGAGTTTACCCTTTCAAAGAATTTATATGTTTGTGTGTGTGTGTGTTTAGGGCGGGCCCATGGCGCTGATGACTTCCTGCCAGTAATGATGTATGTCCTGGCTAGATCCAATCTGTCCGCCCTGCAGCTGGATGTTGAATACATGATGGAGCTGATGGACCCATCATTGGCACTAGGAGAAGGTACCCAGTAAACACTTAAACAGTTTTTCCTGTTGCTCTATCTGTGTTTATCACATTATTGACCATGCCCTTGTTTGTGTGTGTTTGTGTAGGTTCCTATTATCTGACCACCACCTACGGGGCTCTGGAGCACATTAAGACGTTTGACCAGCAGAGGTCAGCAACACGGCAGCTCAGCAGAGAGGTTCAGGACTCCATCCACCGCTGGGAGAGACGACGCACGACCAACAAGGAACGCATGGACCAAGGATCTGTGCGGGTACACACACACACACATAGAAGACATTATCAACAATAGCACACAGTGTGATCTGAAAGCGTCAGAGTGACTCACACGTTGAAAAGAGACAATGAGGATTGGTATTTGATGCTGCCAGTCTTAGTATGTACTATGGCTCAAAGCACAATATAATCAAAATGCAATATTCATGAACTAATATTTACAGATGAACAAATAAGAAAACACACTAATAGATGTACCATGTATTAAGTTTATATTTGGGGGAATAAAACTGAAAACAATAAAGCACAGAAGTATCCCAACTGTGCCTGTGAACACTCACACAGACACACACAAACAAGCTGAGATGTGTCCATGCAGATATCTTAGTGTAACACTTTGTGTACTTCTGTTGTACAGGATTTTCTGACAGTGTCTTGTCCAGAGATTGGAACCAACCCCAAAACTCTGGGTGTCCTCCCCACCACGACAATACAACAGCTAGCGGAGCAGTGTGCGGCACGCTTTGAACAAGGTAAATGTCTGTCACGTGTTACTGTCAGCGATGAGTTCTTACTCTTTCATTTGTTTCATTCACACAATTCAGTTACAAGAGAACATGATTGTTAGTGTTACTCTCAAATCCAAACTATTTTAAAGGGTCACTCCAGCAATTTAATAATGCACTAACTAATCACACATTTTTTATCTGTTCAAAATGTACCTTAAAAGAGATTTGTCAAGTATTTAATCCTCTTATTGACATGGGAGTGGACAAATATGCTGCTTTATGCAAATGTATGTATATATTTATTATTGGAAATCAATTGACAACACAGAACAATGACAGATATTGATCCAGAAACCCTCACAGGTACTGCATTTAGCATAAAACAATATGCTCCAATCATAACATGGCAAACTGCAGCCCAACAGACAACAACAGCTGTCAGTGGGTAAGTGTGCTGACTTGACTATGACTTGCCCCAAACTGCATGTGATTATCATAAAGTGGGCATGTCTGTAAAGGGGAGACTCGTGGGTACCCATAGAACCCATTTACATTCACTGATCTGGAGGTCAGAGGTCAAGGCACCTCTTTGAAAATGACCTTGACAGTTGTTCCTTGTCCAAATTCAGCGTAAATTTGGAGCGTTTTCTAGCCGCATTCACGATAAGCTAGTATGACATGGTTGGTACCAATGGATTCATTAGGTTTTTTAGTTTCATATGATGCCAGTATCTTCACTCTAACATTTTGTGTTAACTCGTTATTATCGCTTTAACTTTGACAGCCCTAGTTGATATATTTATGAACTTTGAAGCGAGCCAGGCTAGATGTTTCCCCTTGCTTACAATCTTTATGCTAAGCTAGGCTAACCACATCCTGTATGCAGCTCAGTACTTAACACACAGACATGAAGTCAAGATTCTCACCCTCGGTACAAGCACCTTATTACGACCCATATTTACGTTTGTTGTTCGCCACCGACCTCTAGTGGCCATATAGTAGTTATGATGGGAGCAAAGGAGGAAGACAGGTGACATAGTATAAGGACCGACAAAGTCAGTATAGGGAAGAGGTCAAATACACAAGGGACTTTGACTCAGGAGGCCGCTGTTCATGTGAAATCACGAACATAAGTTAACTTACATAACATATTTAAAGCAGCAGTAGGAGAGATTGGAGCAAATATGATTTTAAAAAGTGATTTTTATAAAACGGTCGCTATATCGTGACAGTAGTACATGAAACAGGTAACCTGATAAAAATCATGTTCCTCTGTGTCCTCCGGTGCTCCTAACGGCCTTGGCAAGATTTCACAGACCGGAGGAAAACAAGATCTGAGGTCTGCTGTCCAGCTGCCGTCTATGAGAGCCGGCTGTCAATCATTCACAAACTCCGACCAAACGGTCAAACTAGGCAGCGCTGATCAAATATGAATCAATATTCTGTTACTGTAATGACTATTTCTCTCTTCAGATGTTCTCAGAAACATCTTGTAGTGTACTGTTTAGCTGTAAAGTGAGAAAGTTTGTGTCCCAGCCGCCATGTTGAGATCAGGTTGAGATTGAAAACAGAGCCATGAGAAGGAGCAGAAGTCTAGTTTTCTCTCAGAACACTTGAATTACAATATGCTGAAAGGTTATTATGGGAATTTTTGCCCAATGATGCCAAAAATATACTGCCTACTGCCACTTTAACTGATGTCACGTACAATTAACTTACATACATAACTTGAGTTACGTAACAAACATACTTATTTTAACCTAAATCATCATATTTACCTAAACCTAACCAAGTAATTTAGTTTTGTTGCCTAAACTCACGTTAACCGTGTGACATTACGTTTAGGTGTGAGGTTGTGTTGATCTCCTGCCACCGGTAGGGTTGCTAATTTAGGAAACACTCCTGTGGGTCGTATTAGAGGGTACAAACAAACGACCTATGTGGTCGTATGGGTTGGAGGACTTGTTAAAAGAAAACCCTCCTGACATTGTTGTCAAGCAGAAGTTGCAATCATTTTGACATCATACCAGCAAGATTACTACAGTTTCCATGTCTATCTGTAGAATATGTTACGGAGATGAAAAAAAGTAAAGATTTATTTTTAAATCAACACTTCCTGCTTTCATTTCAAAATAAAAGCCCTCAAGCGTTTTTTCTGTGGACAGAATTCCTTCATTTGTTAACACGAAATGCTTTTATTCTGAAATATATGCCAGACAGTGTTCTAGAACATGCAGTGACTTGGAGAGCTCCATGACTGAATATAGTATGGAGTTTTAATTGTGGATTATTACTATTATTTACAAATGACCACACGTTTCTTAACCTTTCTCAGTCTAAAATAAAAATAAATTATATTTATAATGAAAAGAAATGGCCATTAAAAGGCAAACTCTATGTTGAAAGAAAGGACTGACAGCAGCAGCTGCAACAGCAGAAACACAGCAGACACGCAGCTGAAATGCAGCTGGTGTGAACGCCCAACGCGTGAATCACGCAGCCACGCCACACAACCGCCACACCACACCACACAGCCGCCACACCACGCAGCCACCACGCTACGCAGCCGCCATGTGCTCCTGACGTTCTGGTGTGTCCGCGGCTTAACCATCTTTGGCGTGGACTTTAGGCTTTGTAACTTTGCAGGCGTTTTACATGCACTGACAAACTGTATAACACAATTATTATTAAGGAAAGGAAAAAAGCATAACAGGTCCTCTTTAAGTTTGCCAGTGTCGAGATTTGTTCTTCACTACTATTATATTATCACTACATTATCATCATTCTTGGGGTAACGTTATGCCTCCTTGTTTCTTTCCCCCAGACTCCTACATACTCAGTGTGTACATGGATGGTGTTCACCAACCCCTGGCTCCTACAGAGCTGGCCCTCAGTGTTAAGAACAGTTCCCAACCTGGAACCTACTGCTTCGTCTATCACCCTATCGACCAACCTGTCAACCAGCCCCAGCCGGGCCGCAGCTGCCCCACCGACCCGCCTCCGGCTCCTCCTGCAGAAAGCTTCTTCCCAGCTGACTTCATAGCTGTCAACACTGTGGAGCCAGAGGCGGAAGAGGAGAGTCTGATTAGCTTGTAACTGCTCCAGCATCACAGTGGCAGCTGCTGCATCGCTATGGTAACTACATCACTGTGCTGATAGCATTACTGTGGTGACTGCATCAACAAACACAATTTAGGTCAGTGTTATTATCTCAGGTCTCACTTGAAATGTTAGTCAAAGTGAAACTTAAATGAAGAAAACATAAGTGATGTGGGTTAACGAATGCAGTATATGACAAACTATGGTATGTGATGAAACGTGTAGTATGACTCCCTTCTTTTGTACTCATTTTACATGCATCACCAAAGAGGGCAGTGGCCGACTAAAATGACACAACAGAGAGATCAATGACTGATTTTGTATCTCAACATGGGGTCTGGAACCCCAGAGACTGCAGGAGGTTATGGTTTTATAGAATGTATAAAAAATATGTTATTCTAACATGCACATATTTGATCATGTTTATACTCTATGATATTTGATGCTACTCCCTCTGATGCTCAAGACTGTCTACATGGGTATGTTACTGATTATTGGTTCAGGATTATATTAACAAGATGAATCTGTAATTCCTTTATAAAAGTCTACAGCATTCAGATCAATACTTGTTTAAAGGGGGGAAAGGACAGGTATAGTAGCAGCTATATTGACAAAAACTGTCATTTTCATGACCAAATTTCCAGTAAGCATCAAGAATTTTCATTCCACATTTGTCTATGTACTAATACTGAATGTATTGTAAATAAACTTTTACAATTTGCCAATGCTGTTTCTTGTTTAAGTTGATGTTTTCTAAACTAAAGGAGTTCACAAGTCACAAATGCTTTACAGATAAGTTATAAGCCATTAATAAGGCCAACTTTTGGGTCGCCAGGTTGTGAAAACTCCCCATGACTGATTGGACCACTTACTGCATACTGTAAAAAGTCATAGTATAGTATGTTGAAAAATGTAGTGAAAAAAAGTCATAGTTTAGCTTGTCAAGAAATTTCCTGGGAAAGAGTAATACTATTGTATGTCGAATAATTTCCTGAAAAAAATTCATACACTAGCATGTCAAAAAAAAAATCCTGAAAAAAAGTCATAGTATAGCATTTTGAAATATTTCTTGTAAAAAAGTCATTTTATAGATGTCGAAAAATTTCAAGACAAAAGTCATAGTATAGCATGTCGAAAAATGTTGTGAAAAAAGGTCATAGTATAATTTGTCGAAACATTTCCTTAAATGAAGTCATAGTATAGTATGTTGAAAAATATAATGAAAAAGTCATAGTTTAATATGTCGAAAAATTTCATGAAAAAAAGTCATAGTATAATATGTTGAAAAATTTCCTGAAAAAAAGTCATAGTTTATCATGTCGAAAAATGTCCTGAAAAAATTAATTGTATGGTATGTCAAATTATTTCATGAAAAAAGTCATAGTATTGTATGTCAAAAATGTTCATGAAAAAAAGTCATGATATAGTATGTTGAAAATCTTTGTGAAAAAAGTCCTAGTGTAGTATGTCGAAAGATTTAGTGAAAAAAAGTCATAGTAAGGTATGTTGAAAAATGTAATGAAAAAAAGTCATACACTAGTATTTCAAAAACAATTCCTGAAAAAAAGTCATAGTATAGCAGTATGTATAGGCTGCAAAGGATCTGGACTCATATCAATTTGTTAACAACTTATTCAGCATTTATGAATGTATTGAAAACATTTAGAACTGGATTATTACAATATAGATAAATATGGGCCAAAGGGATTTTTTCACAAATTGGCAACCACAAGTTTGTTCTTATCAATGGCTGGCAAGTTATCCATAAACAAAGTGCTTGGCAGATCAACAAAACTATGTGACCTTCCATTGGAAATGGGTTGATCCTTTTGAAAGCTTTTGGACCTTTCCGCGACCAACAATCCGACAATTACAGTATGTCCCTCACCACATTTTACTCAAAAGCTTCTCCTAACCTCAATGCCTTAATGCCTCAAGTGTCATCTACAAAATTCCTGGGAATTATTGTTGATGAGCGCTTAAGTTGGAGAGAACAGATTGACTGGGTCAGTAGAAAAATAAATAAATCTATTGGTATAATAAGAAGGATTAGTCCTCTTGTCACCACAAACTGTCTCCTTACTCTTTATTATAGTCTAATTTATCCCTATCTTTCATATTGTAATATAGTTTGGGCGAGTACTTTTCCTACAAACCTTCATAAAATTTGAGTTCTCCAAAAATGTTTTGTGAGGATTGCAACTCGATCAGAGTCACACATCTCCTCTGCTCCTCTATTTCACAAACTCCACATTCTTAATATTTATGATATCAATATTTCTCAAATATGTGTTTTTGTTTCTAAGATACTTTCTGGTAGGAATATTCCTGAGCAGTTCAAGACCTATTTTAAAACAAATTCTCAGGTCCATTCTTACTCAGCCTGTCAACCTCTAGATCTTCATCATGCTGAATGTCTCACTAGTGGAGGTCAGTTATCGATATGATTTAGGGGAACCAAATGATGGAGTAGCCTTTCACATCTATCAAAAAACTGTTCATCTGTCAAATGTTTCAAAACTCTCTTAAAGGGTCATTTAATTGCTGTTTTGTAATTGCTTTTCTCCATGTTGCCCATGAATCTGTTTTTATCTTTTTTATTTTTTCCCACTCACACAGTTGTTTGGTTACGATTGCCCAGAAGTCTTTATAGATATTCAAATCAATATCCTCCTCACAAACAGTAACCATACACTTCCACGCAACACACATACACACGCACACACACACACACACACACACTTGTCTTTTTAATATACTTACTGTATTGTTATTGTTGTTATTATATATATCTTGTTCTAATTGTTTGTTATCACTATTATGTAGTTATATTATTTCTTTATATTGATCTTGTCTCTAGGTGGAGGCTTCAGATAAACCCAGTTGTTTTTTTTGCATCTTCTGCACTTTATATTATTCATTTCTTTTTTAGTTATGTTGTGTAGTCTGAAATTGTGCAAAATAAATAAACAAACAAACCAAAATAAGAGTATTAACGGTCCACGCTGACGTCAGGGGTGTCAACAAGCTTTAATGTCAAAATGGTTCGATAAAACAAACACAAAATAGCACGATTCACTCAAATTTCTCCAGAATTTGATCATCGGTTTAACGTCATTGCCAACTGATGAATACATAAACAGCTCGGTGACGATGGCACCGATGGGAGTTGTTTCTGATGAGCATATAGGTAGTGTGAGGTGACACTACGTTGTGTCTGAAGCTTGTTATCCTCTGTAAAAATCAGTGTGTTGCAGAACCATTGTTAGGGCCATCTGCTTCCTGTCTGCAGGTCATTATTTCCAGCGAGGCCCATAATGAGGTACTTCAACGCTAACAAGCTTCCTGTGTGCCAACAAACTGCAGAATCTCCACCATTACACCTTTTGTCTTGTTTCCATTTCAGTAGGCATCCACACAGGAAATGTTTCATGTTTCAAATACACGTGTGCGAATGGACACATCCGATTTTTGTATCACTTCCTGTGAAACTGATGTTTGGAGATGCCTTTAGTCTACAGATGTTTTACCCCTGGGTTGTCTTGGTGAGAATGAGATGACGAACATTGACATGATGGAACTGTTCATTGTTATTGTTGTGGCTACTAGATATAGATGCAGTGAACACATTTGTAGGATGGCCTTCAAGTCTATTTACATGTGTATTAGTTATTCTTTGTTATAAACCCCTCATCTTAGACACATCATTAAGTCATAGGCTAATGACCTCAGGGCTTTTTCAGCAATCGAAATAGGTATGGTGTGCTCACTGGCTACTGTTCCTCACATTGAAAAAACAACCAATCAGACCTTTGTTGGTGCAATTAGGAATGGAGAAGTCCTGAAAAATTGCCAGGAAAATGGTAACATGCATTGATGATGATAATATCATAGCCTCCGTGTCAACTGATTATGACTTTCTTGACTTGCAAAATTATGTTTTAAATGACAAACATCATATGTGTGATTCATGGCACAATTCAAACGGGATCCTAAAAACGTATTTGTCTCTTACTGTTGACTACTGTACATATTTTTTCCAAAATAAGGTCCCATGGGGTCCACCAGAAAGGGACGGGACTTTGCCTTTCTATTTTAACAGCAAACTGATGCTAATCTGCATACAGTGGAGCTGCCATTTTATCTCATATATTTTGCATCATACTGACAGTTTTTTTGATACTGTTAAGTTAGCCTGTTCAATGGTCTATCAAATTGTCTGTTTGTTGAGTATAAATTGTATCTATTACAAGACTGCAGCAAGACTTTGAGGCTGGGTGCACTGCCAGCCGAGCGGCAGGCCAAGTTGAGGACCGAGGTGTGCTGACCCCTGGCATTGCAGACTGGTTTTATGGATGTGTAACTAGCAGTATCACTAGATAGAGATATAGGCCAGGGCT
>CAKAOI010028512.1:0-10230 GCA_916701655.1 Sebastiscus albofasciatus
AAAAAAAAAAGGGGAAAGCGATGACGTTACAGCCGAACATTCATTAGTGCATTCGAACAAAGGCAAATTAAAAGATTTAGAACCCTAGTTTTAGCCTCGAGTGCTGCTGAAGAGTAAACACACTAAAACAGGTTTTGGAGCTCAGGAAGGAAATCTCAGTACTTTTTTTCAGATTTAATTTAATATTTTTTTATTTATTTAGTTTCTTGCATGACTTGTTTGTGTTTTGACAACATTTCTGCTTCCTCATCAGGTCTTGTTTTTGTCAGTGGTATCGGAACATTTGGAGGATTACTCAGCCCTGACTACGCACAGGAATTTAGAAGGAGAGATAAATGTGACATTGGGGTTTCATCAGTCCTTGTGAAAGTCAAACCAGCACCAGTAGCCTTCCTTCCTGACTCACCACCGTTGATTTCCTCTACCAGCCCACGGTGGAAGGAAACACTCCATGTCCTTTCTGAGAGGAACAAAAGAGCACAGGACAAAGCTGGCAACAATACGCTGTCTTCCTTATTTCCACCAGTTCAGTGAGGGCAAGCATTAGCACACACACACACACACACACACAATACCTGGCTGCAGGAGAAGGAAGATGACATCATTTCTCCACAATGAAATGACTCATTGTTCCCCATTTAGCCTATCGACTTCAAAACACAGACAAGCAACCAAACAGAAGCCTTTGTCAGCAGAATGCCAAGATCATTTCAAACCTGAAATGTAAACCATTGGAGCCCTGTGCTCTCTGACTTGCCGGCCAACAGACAAACAAACAGGTCACGTTCAGGGTCCTGGCTTATATCAAAAGGCCAGACGCAGCTTATGTAACTGAATCCTTTCCTATATTAGATAAATCAGCAATGCATCAAAACAGCGGCCGTTCACACGATCAATAAAGTAGGTCGAGGCCGGGCCGGGGCCTCGGAGCGTGACATAATAAGGATTCACTTTGATCCTGGCCATTGATACAAGCTGAAGATGTGTGCTTCTTTGTCTGTGAAAAACAGCTCAAAGCTCCTGTTAATGATAAAATACTGGATGTTTAGCACCACCTGCTGGCTGAGCGGAGACACTGCGGCAGGCAGACATGTGGAGAACTATCTCAAAATGGGACACAGAACTAGAAAACAATGGAGTAGAGAGGCGCTGCTGGGTCTTTGTGGTATAGTCACATACAGGTGCTCTTTGGATCCTTCAGGTGTTTTGGGCTCATTCAATCTTGTGAAGAATTGTATGGGTGGAATATGCTCCCAAAAAAGTACAAAATGCAAGTTTCCCTCAAAAATAATCCAAGGCACGCTGTAGTGTTTGAACAAAATTGAAAATCCCCTCACCAACATAGGTAGAGGCAACATAGGAAGATCAACATAGGTCTTCATAATGACCCTGATGAAGATGGGGGTTGGGGTAACGAAGAAAGTCACTGTGAAACGCGCTACTATGGGGACTAACGTCATCACACATGAATACAGTTGGGCTCATTGGATCCACAAGAATCTCAGCTTTACAGTGATACCCAGTTTATGTCATTCCAAGACTGTTTAGGGACCCCAGTATGCAGAAATATTCAGATACACCATTTTTAGAATAGGAGACAATAACACATTTATGCTGCATGCAAACAACTGCATGTGATTATCATAAAGTGGGCATGTCTGTAAAGGGGAGACTCGTGGGTACCCATGGAACCCATTTTCATTCACATATCTGGAGGTCAGAGGTCAAGGGACTAGGGGCTTTGGGGTCACGGTTCAGTATTTTTTTGGTACAACAGGGAAAACAAAATAATAGCCTAATGATGAATCCACGTACCGTTACACCCCGACAAGGGAGTCCTTTGAAAATGGCAATGCTTTTTCCTCGCCAAACTTTTATGTAAATTTGGTGTGTTATTTAGCCTTCTTCGCGTCAAGCTAGTATGTCATGGTTGGTAGTAATGGATTCATTAGGTTTTGTAGTTTCATATGATGCAAGGATCTTCACTCCAGCTTTAAAACTGAGCCCGCTACAACCTCTGAAAGACAGAATAGCGTCTGGGTCAGCTGGCAGGCTGTCGGATTTTTAAGAGGTTAATCAAAAATCTATACAGTATCGCAAAACATAATGTCACGATACTCATGCGTATCGATATTTTCTTACATCCCTAACTATGACTCCCAGCGCTGGGGTTTGTGCTGGCTGAATGCTAGTTGCTACAGCTAGCCGCTAACTTAAGGCCCGTCGCCGCCTGTCCTCCTCCCGCCAAAAATAGGAGCTGTTTTCTTATTTCTGCCGCTTTGGATTTAATCCAATAAACCATCGTACACAGACCATGGATGTATTACTGACAAGCCCTCGGGTCAGCTCTACTTCTTCGTCCTCTCACAGTGGACTGAGGGCAGATTGGACGCTACAGTGACTCACTATTGCCTCTCCATGTACAGGACGGGCCGGGGCTAGCTGGTTAGCATGCTCATTTCAATAGATATCTCTTTAACACAATACATAGACGTCTTTGACATAACGTCAACACTGGAACCTCTTCACATTCTCTTGATGTTTCATCATTTTACGAATGTTTTAAACTAAAATTCTGGCCAGATTTTACACCTTTAAGCAGCAATAAATCACATGGCCTTACGGAAAACTGATATTCTGTTCGGTTAAGACGGGTCAGCAACCTTTACTATCAAAAGAGCCATTTTAGGCAAAAACAAAAAAAGAATCTGTCTGGAGCCACAAAACATTTGAGCATTGTGATGAAGGTAACACAGTTTATAGTCTAAGTATATAGTATATAAGTCTAATGCAGTGAGGGCCAAAGAGACAATGTACTACGGAGTATTAGGGCCACATTGAGGGAAAAAACATCTGAGATTTACAGAATAAAAAGTCATATTACGAGAATAAAGTCATAACTTAACGAGAAAAAGTCGTAATATTACAAGAATAAAGTCATAACTTTGCGAGAAAAGTCGTAATATTACAAGAATAAAGTCATAACTTAACGAGAAAAAAGTAAATAACACAAAATTACTACTTTATAATTTATTCTCATGATATTAAGACTTTTTTTCTTGTAAACCTATGACTTTATTCTCGTAATATTCTGACTTTATTCTCGAATTCTCTGATTTATTTTTTCCTCAGTGGCCCTAACACTCCGTTGTACCGTCGTACTATAGACCTACAACAATGATAAATAAAAATGAAAATGTAGACAAAAAACAGTTATTCATTTCCATTTTTAAAAATCCACAGGGAGCCACTGGAGAGGAGCTAAAGAGCCGCAGGTTGCTGACCCCTGGGTTAAGCAGAAAGACCTGACAAGGATACTGTAAATACATCCGCACACAAACATTCACACATGGAAAAAGTACATCTTTTCACCATTCAATTTATTTCATAATGCCTTGCTCACTGTCATATACTGTAGCTCAGTCCCCCAATAACTTAGGAAACACTTCATAAACAGCACTGTGTGTGTGTGTGTGTGTGGTAAATGAATTCTTCGTGAACAGAAAACTCATGAGGAGAACCGGTGAAAGATTCACTCCTGTACAGTAACACATCTAAAAAGCTAAGACTCATCAAGCCTTGTCTTTTTTTTTTTTTTAAATCTGAATTGCTTAAAATGAGAAATAAAAATTTGTACATGACCAGACAAAAACAAAAAGTGATTGTGCAAAAAGTACTTGAGGGATATGAAAAAAAAAAAAAAAAATCACATTCTTTTTAGAGTACATGTTGTGTTTTTTGGATGTACAGCTGGTGGAAAAACATTTACATGATCAGCTTTACTGACATAGATCCTTCTCGCTCCCCCTCTTCCGGAAAGAATTTCATTCACCGTCTCATTACATTAAAAATATCTTCTTTTTTGTGTTTTTTTTTTGTAGCTTTTATCCCCACTAAAAGGTCACATAAAACAAGCACTTAAAATGCAGGCAACTTCTAAGGCAACATGTGAACTAAAAACAAACTATAGATACTGTATTATAGGGAGCTATAGGCTCCTCTATTTTGTCCGCAAGGGCAATTCCCAGACCAGATAAAATGTCCTAATGCAAAAAAAATGACACGAGAGCTATCATACAAAGTGAACTACTGAATAGAAAAGACAAAAAAACATCTACACGCAAAAAACAATACTGAAGTCAAAATAAAAGAGGGAATCCACGGCGCCCTGTATTTGCTCTGGAAGCTTGGTGTGTGTGTGTGTGTGTTTTTTGTTTTTAAGAGCATGAGGAGCAGATTATTAACGCTGCATCCAAGTTTTCACACAAACCCAAAGCTATTTCCTTTTGTTTCTGTGATGTCTGACAGGAAGTACGTCCCTCTCTGAAAACTGAAGACACCTTGAAGAAGTAAACAGCTGAGGTGGTCGGTCTGTGGAAAGGGGCTCATGCTCACAATTAGAAAAAGGGGAGGAGAGGTTAAGAGATAAATACGTCGATTTAAGGGGTGGGTGGTTTTGCATAACGGGGGGATTCCACGCACGCACAACAGGGTTTCAAACATCCTCAATTGATCTCACAATTTCTGCATATGATTCACGCCATTTTGTCTCGGTTTTTTTTTTCACATTCTGGAGGACGGGTGTGGCCGTCGGCTGCTGAGGGAGTGGACACACACTGACCAGGCAGCCCAGAAGGCCCTGAGAGCAAACATAGAGAAAAACACGCGACCCCAACGCTCATCGGCACCGCCATCGCCATCACGCTCAAAGAGGACACGCAGCCGCTGAAGGAAAAGGGTCCGTCCCGGAGCACACAGCAGCAGCAGCAGGGGTGTCTGGGGGTGATCAGGATGAGGAGTGAGGGAGGGGGGTGCAGTGATTGTTTGGTCTGCGCTCACAGGATACACTGTGAGGATGTGCAAAATGTATGTACAGAGGACGTCATCTTTCCTGCTGGACAGAAGTAAGGGTCTACGATGCAAACATGCAGCACACAGTAGAATTGCAGGTCTCTTTACAAAGCTGGACTGGGAGCAGTGTGTGTGTGTGTGGGGGGGTAGTGTTATAGTGCTGGGGTGAGGAGGAGGAGGAGGGAGGTGGGCAGGGAGTGGGGATGGTAGCAGTTCATAATATGTCTCTGTCTCATCACGACGTGCCCTGTCTCTTCTGTTGCTGGACCCGGATCAGCTCCAGCTGTTTTTTGCACTTCTGGTAGTATGTGGACAGACTCTTGTTCTCCTCCAGCAGCTTTTTGTGCTCCTGCACCAGACGGGACGTGTTCTGCTGGTCCTTCTCGTCTTGGTCCAGTTCAGCGATGAGCTCCTTCCTGCACAGACGGGATATGAAAGCAACGTGAACTCTCTGAGCAAAAGGCTGTACAACTGGTGCATTGAGGCCATTATAGGTATAGTCTGAGAGATTAAAGTCAGAAATTTGCAAGAAAAAAAACCCTCAAATGCTTGATTTTGTGTTTAGTCACAGACGTCCTCAACTCAAATGCATCAGTCATTTATGAATTATTTTTTCCAGCAACTCAAAAATCAAAGAATAAAGACATTTCTCTTAAAATGTAGTGGTATCTTTTCTTGTTTATTTCTAAGAGACACAGGTGAAACGTTTTATACTTATGGTGAATATAATCTAATTAATCTTATTTCCATATATTTTTTGTATATATATATATATATATATATATATATATATATATATCCTTTTTGTTAACACCTTATTTTCAAAACCAGGATGTAGTCACACATCCTTACGCTAACTTCGCCAAGCCCGTTGCTAGCTCTCCCTGTTGCCTTACGAACCCCAACTGCTCGGTTTGAATGCATTTACCATAAATGAAATGCAGGGAATGTCAGTATACGGATGCACTACAAATTCAGTGTTCGACTGGCTTGACCACGGTGCGATGAGGTTGATCCAACCATCCAAAGTGAAGTGATGTGATTCCTCTGTAATGTTTCGTTTTTCCTACAATATGGCCTTAATAATACGCCGTTGTAGTTTTTGCTTCCTTTACACTTGAATTACAGTCTTGTGGCATTGTAACTACATTAGGGCTGTCACTTTTTGAGTTATATATTGTTTTTTTTCTACGATCTCTAAGTGGATTTTGGACGTTTATCCTCAAATCCATCCATTGCAAACATTGATAAACAACTTCTCCCAAAACAGAAAGGGGGTTCAACTTTACATTTACATTTTCTACCTGCATTTGAGTAACGAAGCAGAGTTTCAAGAACACGGGTCTACAACATCACCGTCCTCAGAGGGATGACATGACAAATACCCGACCGTTGGAGGAATTACTTTCAAATTAAAAGCAGTGGATCATTTGGGAGAAAAATACAGATTCTGTCTGTTCTATAAAAATGAGATGTCAAGAACGCTTTAGTCAAACGCAGATGTTCTTAAAGCCTGCTTTATGCTTGCCGTAGGAAAGCCGGCGCGAGGTGCTGCAAGTTGTTGCGGTGCTCTGTCATACACATCTCTACAACTGTTCATTGAGAGACCACGGGACAGTCACATGACCACAGGGACAGTCACATGACCACAGGGACAGTCACATGACCACAGGGACAGTCACATGCCATTAAATACTTGGAAAAAAATAGGCAACACACTGGAGAAAGAAGATGCTTTCTGCTGCGGGCTGTGAAAGAATCTGAGAGATCGTTTTGTAAAAGCTAAAAAAAAAAAAGGTCTGACGGAAAGATTGGCGACCCGACGGAGAAGCACCGAGAGACGGAAAATAATTCTGACTTGGAGGTTAGCGCCGGTAATAATTACAGTACACAAATGCAATGTTTGGCAGTACGTACATCAGAGTTTAGTGTTTACTACTGTTGCCAGGCAGCCTACTTTCCTCTCCGGTACCACTCGTTGACTTCCTGCTTAACCACAGAATATTTTATTTGTACGCCTCCTGGTGTTTCGGAGCACCGCCACGGTGTCTCGGACGAGTACAAGCAAAGCTTCACGTGCTCGTCTTCTGCAGCTTAGGATAGCTGTCGTCTTGGATTTGTCTGCTGAATTTGGTCATTGCCTTTGGGCGGCTTTTTTCTGTACACTCACATCCCCACATTAAATGTCTTTATCATGCAAAGTCACCTTGGTATGGCCCCGGTTTATTCTGCTGGCCCCCTTGGTTGCAGTGTCTTAGAGTTACACTGAACAAACTCAACAGACCAAACCCTTTCTAAAGCACTAAATGATCTCAGCAGAAGGACACTGGATGCTTTGTGCAGCTAGACTTACTTCCTCTGGATCAGCAGGGCGATCTCTGTTTGCACTTTCAGGTATTCTTGGGCCATCTTGCAGTGCTGCTCAAACACGGCCATGGACTCTTTGGAGTTGGGACAGGGAGCGAGAGGCTGGAAATAAACACGCATGTTTGCTGTTAATCAACTTTTAAAACGGTCTGCTTCGTGCATTACTGCGGAATGTATGTCTATCGGCTGTAAGTACAGTCTTAAGCAGATAATAATACACCAAACATCTCGCGGATGCTGCCGATGTGTATTTATATTTCACATTCCACTTGTTTAGATAGCATCGTGTTTTCAGGGCTAATCCCTTCATAATGAAGTCATTTACAATGTCCTTCAATTCATCTTTGAGAGGAAAGACGTGAGCCCGCAACACCACCCAAAACACAGCTAAGTTGTAGGAGGTGTTGGAGGCTGGAGGCTGATTGGACGGTGTACCTGCAGCTGGTGATCCAGGGTGAGATAAGCCATGGGAATGGAGTTGTCTGAGCCATTGGTGTCTGAGAAAAAGAGAAGGAAGAGAACGCAAGGATGGTTTGTTTTCTCTGTGACTGCACTTTAACAGTGTACGCTGTCCACACCACAGGTCTTTCCTTTAGAAATAACCTCCTGACCGCCTCCTCGGCAACATAAATTCAGTGATCAACACTACACAACGGGGTCCCCAGTGAAGCCTGACAGATTTAAAAAAAACATCTGGCCACAATGACACTGATGCTGTTCCAACCACCATGTTTAAAAGTAGCTAGATAAAGTGTTTTATACTGAGCACATTGGTGTATACAGTTGACATGTGGAAAGAGCTGTTTATTTGGTGTTAGTGTGTAAAGTTGTGATTTTAAATGAGTTTATAGTTTTGAATGAAGTAAGAAAGAGGTATTTTGTATTAAGTGTATACTATGTTTTTGTTTCAACAAAGAGGGCCCCTAGCTTCAGAACTTGTGTTATCTGTCCTGAAGTGAAAGGGGGAAAACACTGACTGCACTTTTGATCATTTTCTTTTTTTTTTTTAGGTGCAATTGTGATATTTGAGCATTTACTTTACTGTGATTGTGTTGTGTGTAGCTGACTTGAGTTGTCACGAGTACCTGTGGGGTCATCGGGGGAGAAGTAACCTCTGCTGCCCGTCTTATCAGGTGGCATCATCCTCACACTAGGACTGGAGGACCGGCTGCTGTTCCTGCTCCCCTGCAAGAGGACATACAGACACTGTTTGATCATCTGGGAAGCCAGAAGCCATTAAGTCATTCAAATAAAAAATTTGGACTCAAAGAAAAATATCCTGTTAAAATAATGAGAATCCACAAAAAAAAAATAAATAAACAAAATAATGAGAATCCACAAAAATAAATAAATAAATAAATAAAATAATGAGAATCCACAAAAATAAATAAATAAATAAAATAATGAGAATCCAAACTACGAACATGAGTCTAAAATGCAGCAGGGTTATATTGTATGCGGTGGTATAACATCACACAGCATCAAATGTGAGGTTAATCCAATGTTAACAGCATACGGTGTCTCTGAGTGTCTCTCTACATCCCAGTATGGGAATAGAATCAAAAAATGGTAACAAAGCAAACTCACACAACCACAACTCCATGATCAATGGCACTGGCACACCACTGGGGATCCCCATAGGCAGCGCAGCACCATTTATCTTCTTTAGCAACGGTATTTTTGTACAAAGTCTTTACGGCGAACTTTAAATGAACTTTTGACTGCACGGAGCTGTTGGGTTTACAACCATTACAAATGGAGACAAATGCTTGGGAAAGCAGGAGAAAAGCTCCAAGCCAAGGAGCTTATTTGAAGCTCGGTGTATTTGAGGAAGGAGCACCGGGCTGTTCCCACACTAATATCTTCATCTTCTCGGAGCAGAGATATCAAACACGTCATATTCGATGACCTTTTTCTCCCAAAGGATTTCTCTTTCTCTCTCTTGACAAAGACTACATCAAATGCTTTTTGAAAGACTTCATCAGTCAAACATCCGCGAGGCTTCACAGGAGGAAAAGGAATGATGAGAGCGGCAGACGAAGAAATCAACACCTCTGGTACGGGTTCTGGAGGAGTTCAACTTTTCATTTTGAATAAAAGGTAGGGCACATATCATTGTATTATTTCAAAATGCGTTCCCTAAAAGTGATCATCTGTGCATCTTTAATAGCACACTGAAACTGAGAACATTAGCCAGCTTTGACTCATGGGTGTTCATTAGGGATGCTAATTTTGAAGAATATTCTTAACCGATAACCGACCCTCGTTGACCGATTATTAACCGTTAACCGACAAGATTTGTGCCTCGCGCCAGCTGCACTGTACTAGCACAACAGACAACTGTGAACCCAGTTCTTCCGCCCGGGAGCGTTAACTTAGCAGGCACGCTGCTGCACGTAGTGTCGCGGACATGCAGCCACTTTCCCAGTAAAAGTCTCCACCGCACATTTAGTTTAGTTTAGCAGGTTGTCAGCTGTGTGTCTGCCCGGCGTAACGACAATCTGTCTGCCCGGATTAACGATAGCGATTGTCTGATAAACAGTGTGTGTATTTGTGCTACGTTAGCAGCTCTTTTTAATTCACTATAAATATTTATTTTAACCGTTTAACCGGCAGCGTTAAATCGGTTAAAATGCTTAATGTCGGTTAACGATTAAACTGTTCATTATGAACATCCCTAGTGTTCACCTGCCACGTTTAAAAGTCCAACTGATATAAGCAGTCATCCC
The DNA here is from genome assembly GCA_916701655.1 of Sebastiscus albofasciatus. Classification (NCBI taxonomy): domain Eukaryota; kingdom Metazoa; phylum Chordata; class Actinopteri; order Perciformes; family Sebastidae; genus Sebastiscus; species Sebastiscus albofasciatus. The sequence goes on from CAKAOI010028512.1 coordinate 9,948, forward strand.
TTTTCGCAGTCAAAAATAATGTCAGTTTTTTTAAAATATATTTGGTTAAACCCGTTGGTTTGCGGATTATGGTTTTGAAGCCTTGAGTTTGGCATTTTGGCCGTCGCCGTCATGGTTTTCAGCCGTCGGCGTTCATTCTAGCTTTCTAGCTAGAAAGTTTATGTGTCGAAAGCTGTATTTATAGTCAACACACGGGACTGCTGTAGATACCGTCCACATAATCATGCCAAAAGCGACAGACGGCCACACACCTACTCATACAATTGCAGTTACCAGCCAGGTA
>CAKAOI010028512.1:12914-39899 GCA_916701655.1 Sebastiscus albofasciatus
ACGTCCTGGCCTGTCAACATGTGCTGCGGCATGGCCAGAATGTGACCGCAGCGCTAAAAACACCCAGCACCCACTGACAGTGCACAACAAACAAACACCCACACACACACATCACCGTCCACAAGAACAGCTGAGCCAACTTATGTGACGGCTTTGCACTGACTGGCTGGTTTGGGTTGGGGCTGGTGAGGTAAGGTCTCAGACAGGACCCATGGGAACCGATAGGAACTGCACTCCCTAGTCATCACTCATTCATCTGCTGCCCAGATTACCACCAGGTTAAAACTAATATCCCTGAGATCTCACCTGTAGAGTAACTGCAATCAGAAGAGATTACCCACTCTATTGCTGCTAGAACTTTAGACTGTAAAGACTTCTTCATGTCCAATTACATGTCATGACAGGGTTTTGACTAGGGATGTCCCGATTGATCGGCCGATATTCAGTACATTTATTTGATCTCGAGATCGGCATTAAAGCTTTCTAGTCGACGATCGTGACGGGAGGGGCAAACTAGCACTACACACGTAAGGGATAATGTACAGCGAGCCGTCTCTCATCACCCTGAAGGGTAGATCGGTTAGTTTGTTTGTGTTATTGTGTGACTCTGGTTAGTTCGGATTCACTTAACTCACACAATAGCACAAACAAACTAACCGATCAAGGCAGCGGTAGACCAGCATCCCCCATGTCTGGTGGCTTTGGCGTTTCACATCGGAAACATACACTGTATAGCTGTCTCACGGCAAGGTAAAGTGGTGAAAATATTCTAAATATAGCGTACACTGATATAGATTTCTTTAAGGTGTCTAAAATACGTTTCGCTGCTGCATCCGTCCAAAAGCAATAGATTGCTTTGCTCCTGTGCTGGGAACTCCTGTCTGTTTCTCCAAACTGGGGGCGTCACGCCAACTATCATCCACTGTAGGTAATACACTGACTGGATGGATAAGTACCTCATACAAACTCACTTCAAATCACTCTATCCCTTCAAATCTGGTATGTCCAAAATGTCAGCTTGTCGAGAGTTAATGAGGCCCTTTTTTTAACTTCATCACCATGCACTTTGAGTTTGATGGTGTATTTTTTTTTTCAATCTACAGTATGTAATTGTTCAACTGAAGTCCCAAAACAAAAATTAATAAAATAAGCATTTGCAGATTTCACATAACAGCAATATGCAACGTATGGGATTGCACATGCTTTTTCCCCCCCATAGTGTGTGCATTTCCCAAACTTCCTATGACACGGGATACATCAAGTTGATTGCACCTTAGTCACACATCAAGACTAATACAAATGACTGGGGTTATTAGTGTACAGTAGGTCCAGGCTGACTACAAGCCATCTATGGCACAATGAAGACACAACACACAAGGACACACACATAAACAAACAAGTAGGGCTGCAACGATCAATCGATTAGTTGTCAACTATTAAAATTAATCTATTAAATTAATCTATTAAATTAAAACTATTTTGATAATCGAACGTATCGGTTTGAGTAATTTTTTAAGAAAAAAAAAAAGTCAAAGTTCTCTGATTACTTTACTCATCTTTGACAGTAAACTGAATATCTTTGAGTCGTGGACAAAACAAGACATTTAAGGACGTCATCTTGGGCTTTGGGAAACACTGATTGACATTTTTCACCATTTTCTGACATTTTATAGACCAAACAACTAATCGATTAATCCAGAGAATAATCAATAATGAAAATAATCGTTGGTTGCAGCCTTACAAACAAGCACTCCAAAGACAACACTTCATTTTCTGCACCTGTTGTTGTTGTTGTAATATACTGAGTGGAACGCTCTACCATTAGGAAAACTGAAGTGAATTTTAATATTTTCTAAATTTATACTTTTACAATTGGATACACACAGTTTTAATAAAGTTAGCCTGCTGTAAAAAATAATTAGCAAATTTGGATGTCAGTTTTGGACTTGTAGCCACAATTTTTCAGTTGTTGCTTGATGGCAGGGGTGTAACGGTACATGTATTTGTCTGTCACCAGTCAGTACAGGATGTTTTGTTCAGTGACTGTCTTCAGATTAGTGGAAATTCCCTAATGTATTGTACTTTAGTCCGGGTCTAGCATGTGAGAACCATGAATTTTAAGAATGAAACTTACTTGGAAAGCTTTGGCAGTGGGACCGATAGATAGATGTATTATGCATAGATTGATAAATACACTTTTTGATATAATGTGCCTTTGTGGTGTTGTATTGTAGGCCAGCTAAAGATTGTCCACTGCCATTAACCCTTGTGTATTTCAAACCTTCCCAACATTGTCAAATTTGTATTCTTTTTTTTTGTTTCACTTGAATATTTTAATTGTTAACATTTTTTTTGAAAATTATCCATGTAGTTATTCACATAATGGTAAAATATGAATAAAGAGCTTTAACTTCCGTTTCACTTTCCGTAGCCAATGAGCAGTCATTTTTGATGTTAAGATTTTTCAAAATAAAGTGAATATTATCTTCTGCGTTTCTTTTGTTTTTTCCTGATTTGAATAGGTTTTGTATCATGACCCCCAAACCTGAGGTACAAACCGAACTGTGATTTCTGTATACCGCTACACCCCTACTCAATGGCCACCACGGATTTATGTCCCGGGGGAAAAGGCCTGATGTCCAGGTGTACCTGTGCATTGATATGTGCCCTACCTTTAATAACATACATCAGCTGACTCCCCTTACTCACTGGTTTAAATTAGCCACATTCAACGACATAGCTCTAAAATAGAAGCCTTTTTAGAAGACATCCAGAGCTGTCCCCATTCCTTTCATCCGTATCTCTGCTTGTAATAATAGCTCTGACCCTCAATGTGAAAGAAATTAATCAAAATGACTTTTTTCAAAGTTAATGGATGTAAAGGGAGCAAGAGGGGGGGAGAAAAAAAAAAAATAGCCATGCTTTCTCTTAGTCCTCTATGCATGAAAGGCAAGGACAAGCTCAAATGCAGAGAACTGGTGCACTGATTTACTCCTGATCTGCTGCAGACAAGCCGGGGAGGTGACAGAGAGGACAGGGCCATGAGTTAGAAGGCTTATCTCATCTGAGTCACCTGATCTGATGCAATATACTGATCGGATTCCCTGTAGTCAGCTTTAAATAAGTTGTTGTTGTTGTTGTTGACACAGGTGATAGAAAGACTCAACATCAACAACATCGTAGTAAAACTGAATGAGTTGGAACTCGATTTTTTTGGGTGTAAAAGGTGACATCAGATGAGAATATTAACTCATGTTCTGCTTCTGTCAACAAAAAAAATCTGAGGAGACAGAGACATAAGGCAACTCTCATGCGTGTTACTCCAGGACCAGCTCAATTATATATTTAAATAGAGACTGATGATGAATGATCATGCTGTGGCTGGTATCATATGGAGTGACACACAGGAGAGGGCCATGTCAGAGCACAGCAAACCCACGCCAGCCAAGCCAAGCCAAGCCAAGCCAAGCCAGCTCCACCCGGTCACCAGGAAGCCCAGTGGTCCAGAGATACCTGTGACGACGATCTTGGGGACATCGAGAATGGTGCCAAATGATGCAGTTTTACGGTGGCCTCGTTTATACTGGGGACGTGCTGCGGAAAACACACATATACACACATACAGCTGCGAACACAACAAGCATGCAGACTAAGACAAGACATGGGGGGGGGCCCCCACAGCAGGACTGTCTGCAAATGTGGGTCCACACACATGCAGAGGCATACACAGTGTACGTGCAAAGGGCAGCATGCACTCCGTCCATTCCAGATGCTGTGGAGCGGTACTGTGTAGACTGCCGGCAGCCACGGCGCTACTTTTCTCAGCACAAACAACAGCAGGCAGACAGCTCCACTACTGTTTGGATTAAAAGTTTAACAAGGCAATCTGAGGACAAGAGGGTATTGATGCTCAACTTACAGGAACTCTATTCATTAAAAGGGTAACTTTGGTACTTTTCAGACTCTATTTTCCCATGTTTTTCTGTCTAAATGACTAATGGGGACAATTTTTGAAATTTGTCCAGTATTAAGAAGAATGCTGTAACCGACAGCCGCAATGTAATCGTTCGGGGAAACTCCTCACCGTCAACGTACATCTACTAAAAGGTCTTGTTTTTTGCCACTGACAGGCTCAGATTGTTATTATAAGTGTCTGACAACATTATGGAAAGGACCCTACAGAGAAATACTTTCGCTTGATCCAGTCTGTTTGTTATTGTCTCCAAGTCCCGCTCAAGGAGAAATCTCGTAGTGAAATCTGAATGTCGGACAGCAAAAGGTCCCACTATTTACAGCATTCTCTCTGTGGGCTCGGGGGTCACAGTACCCACAGAGGAACACCCCCGTCTCCTGTTGCCCTGCTCTCTTTCTCCTCATCCGCTCTTCAATTCGTAGGAGCTCTTCATCACAGTCCTGTGTACTCTGGCTAAAATAAATACAAGCAGCCATCGAATACAAAGACCTCATTTAGATAACACTAAGCTACGCTTTCTGTACTCCCAGCACAACAAACTCTGCCTAGCAGCACTTGCAATGTATTCCACCATGGATGTATTCCGCTATTCCACCGTTGTCTTCCGGCAACGCGTCACCTCCCCAGATTGAAGAACTTCTCCTTGAGCGAGACTCTTTCCATAATGCCAGACACTTAAAATAACAATCAGAGCCTGTCATGGCAAAGACAAGCACTTTTAGAGGACATAAATGACGATGCCAGCTTGCCCCAATAGGATTATATTGCAGCCCGTGAGAGGCTGCCGTCTACAGCGTTCTCCCTCAATACTGGACCAAGTTCAGAAATCGTTGTCATGAGTCCAGGTGCAAAAAAAAACAAACCAATTTATCCTTTAAAGTTACATTTAAATCTGAAAACAAAAAGATCAACAACAAAAAACCCTGACATATTCTCTATGCTCAAATCAAATCAAAACTCTATGCGAGAAGCTCCTGAGGTTTAATTTCACCACAGTTGACTCTGTTGCTTTCTGTCAGAGCCTTTAAAAGGAGGGGAGATGGTCGACAGCTGGGTCTGACAGACCTTATTGTTCGGGGGCATATGGATGTGTTTATATGAGGAATCAATCTTCACCTTAAAGTGATGCAAGCACAAGAAAAATAACCTGACCCAAGTGTCATGGGAGGAGTTTCTTATGGACTTGGAGAGGCCTCATTCCAATAACACTGCATGCCTATTTCTGTGCAATGTTTCTTATTAAAAAGAAAGTTCTAAACCTCATTAAGAGCATGCCAATTTGCCTTGATAAGCTCCTCTTCCTGCTTTCGTGTGTTGTTTTGAGCTGTGTAATGCCCGGCCTTACCTGCAGGTGTAAATGGCATCTTGGGCTCGAGCTCCGACAGGTCAGCACTCATTCTTTTGCTGTCAGATGATGCCAGGCACTGTGTTCGTGCAGGCAAACTCTCAACACTGCCCCCCCTGGACAGAGGCAGAGTCCTCAATGGGTCTGCCTGAGAGAACAAGAAAACATTCACTACAGAAGCTTGTTTTGACAATATTTGTTTTCTCCTGTAACTTAATCTATAACTATTCTCAGGGCTGCATGACATTGGAAAAAAACTTCATATCGCAATATCTTTTTTTCCTGCAGTATATATTGTGATATAAAGAAATACAAAGTTAATAAATATAAAGTTTAATGCATCAATCTGGTGCAATTTGAGAGCGAAATTAAGACGCTAGAAAATTACAGATAAAATGTCAATGGCCCTGATCAAAATAAATAATTCTAATAATGAAGAATTGGTTTACCTTTGGCTTGCAGTAAGGAGCAAACTGAGGCGTAATCTTGATAGTGTCATTGCTCCCTTGAGAATCACTGTGCTCCATGTTTGCGTCGCTTCTGTTGGTTGTGCTGGTGCCAGTGTAGTCCACATATGAACCTGTTGTTCCCCCGGACACAGGACAGGAGAGAGCTTTTATAGGTGTCATACGACTGTGGCGCTTGTAGGGATGGAAACTGATACGATTTTATCGATATTGATTCCTTTTTTCGATTCCTCTAATCGATCTGATTCTTTATTGCTTCGCTTATCAATTCCTGATGAATTGTTGGGTGGAAAAAAAATATATACAGGCAAGGATCCAGACTAACTTTTTCCATCATCGTCCCCGGAACCGTCTCAAAAACTAATTTCAATCGTCCTGAAGTCCCGTCAAAAACTCTAAATGTTATCCTTTTATTTTGTTATTGTCATCTATAGTGGATATTTGCATAAAAACACACAAATGATTAGTAAATAAATGACTGTGCACTAAAGGAAACTAAACATAAATGAGTGAAACATCCTGCATACTACTGACTACACTTTGATATTGGATCTTGGACACCCATGCATTAACTTCCTGTACTGTTTGGTGCACCCAAAACCTTTGAGGAGGATGACTCTTGTACCTGTACTAGTTGCAGAGTTGCTCTGTCCCTCATCCGAATACTGGTATGGATATTGCAGCGGTTCATCATATCCTGGGAAGTACTGCCAAAAGAAAAAAATAAGGTCGAGTGAGTGACATCGGATTTAACAAGCTTAGCTTCCATTATGACTTTCATTCTTAAACCCCAAACCACATCTTACCTTACCTTACATCTTACCAACCTTATCCAAGCTCATTGTGTATAAAAAAAGTGAGGTTAATTCCAATATGATAACAACTTATATATTCACAAAGTGTGAATTTCAAAATAAAGGTTTATCTTAAAGGTGATCACTTTGCATCCATGATATTTGGATCGTTGATCATTGAACCTCTCAATACGCTCACCGCTTGTCTCGACCGTTGCTTCTGGAAATCAAAACCAGCATACCGGATGAATTGGTACGCTGCCCAGCACTAACACACACTACTTTTTGGTTTGGTTGGTTTAGGCTGCTTTGAAAGATGTCAATCAAACTTTGGTGTGGACCAAAGAGATTGAGCAGAGATGTCTCGGAAAAGGTCGGTTTCGGTCCAATCCAGTCCAATCCTAATCCATTTAAAGCCAGTTTATTAGGTACACCTAGCTAAAGACTAAAGCAATCGAATACAACAAACAAATCCTCCCTTCATGAAGGTTCTAATTTTCAGTTTTTGGTTGAATCTGAGATGTGTTGATTCAACTGTATGGCCATTTTGGAGGATGTATTATACTGACAGTTGTTGCTCTTACTATGTCCACCCTATTCATATCAACAGTGGTAGGCAAAACAACAGAAAGACCTCTCTGTGTAAGCCAATACAGCGTATACTGTATAGAGGACAGATTACCTTCATTAGATGAGTCATGATCTTCACTATCTCCTCCATGGAAGGCCGCTGAGAGGGGTCTTTAGACCAGCAGCGAGTCATCAGACTCTCAATGGGCTTCGGCAAATTTTTGATTAAAGGAGGTCTTGTGCCTGAATGAGTGTAAAAAAAAGAAGAAAGAAAACAGTCAAATGAAGAAATAAAGTTTGGCATTACACCAGACAAGCAAAGTATACATATTTCAAATTTATAGGGATGCACTGATACCAATACCAACATCAGGTATTGGTCCGATATGAGAGATATTTCATGATAAGCGATGATGACAAAATTAAAGCAGACTGCAATCTAGGGATGCTGATTTAGATGTTGTTGTCTGACCATAGCCGACCCTCTGATCGTTAACCGTTGACCGACAAGATTAGTGAGATTAGTGAAAGTCATGAGTTTTGCTCAGCTTTTTTAAATCTTTAATATATCCGTTTAACTGATAGCATTAATTGGTCAAAATTCTTATTCGATTAATGGTTAAACGGTTAATTATTAACATCCCTACAGCAAACTATGCTCTGTATCAGGGAAAGACAAAGTTGAATGTTAAAATGTCAGCAACAGCATCAAGTTGTATGTTTAATCTGTTACAGTGAGAAAGTGAGGAACATTTGATGAAAATATAACGTGTTTTCAAAGTCATTGTTAGAACCGTAATGGTATTATTAAGTACTCTGTATCGGCAAGTACCCAGATGTAAAGTATGTGTACTTGTTCTTAGTCTGAAACAAAGTGGTATCGGTGCATCCCCGCAAATTTATGCTAAATCCCCTGTCTCCAGCTGCTCCAACCGTAATGACTGAGGCAGGCAGATTCCCCAGGTATTATTAGTGTCCCATTAGTATTCTCCTCCATCCATCTCTGTGCTAGCACAGGTGAACATGCCTTTTAGCTGCACTCTTCTGCCAGGCTCTTTCCTCTCACAGTCTCCCAGTGGACCTAGCGGTGCAGGCACGTCTGAGGACTCACAGGGGCTGACTGCTGGACATGGCCTTTGCATCCTCCAGCTCCCCCCCGCCCCTCCAACACACACACACATTAAGTGACTCACCGTTGTGCACAGCCCACATAATGCGAAAAGCTGGTCCTCCGATTTCATCAAAGGGCTTCCTGCGAGTGATCACCTCCCAGAGAATGATCCCCCAGCTGAACACATCACACTTCTCGCTGTAATTGCTGCCTGCGAAAACAGAAGAAACCCACAGCAACACTTAGGTCCTTTTCAAACAGGGAAAATAGGCTGCGTTTGACATCGCTGCCTGACGGATAAAGGTAATTCTCTGTGGCACATTTGAGATGAGAGCAGCTTTTATCTCATCTCTGCTTTCAGGGGGAGGAAGAGGGGAAAATAAGGGAGCAATTTTTTTTTACCAAGGAACGGCTCCTGTGTTGTTTAATTACTGGGCCTATTATAGCTGAATTAAAGTGCACATCGCACACTTATTCTAAAGTCGCTGCACTGCTCGCACTGATGCAAATTAGCTGTAAAGAGTTCACAGAGAGGGCAAAAGTGAGTTGTTTAATCGCACTGGAGTCTTGTAACTTGCCTCCATAAACATGATAATGACTAGGGCTCAATTCATCTTTCCTCCTGCACCCCGCCTCCCCTTCCCCGCCTTGCCAAGAACATGTCTCATCATGTAGAAATACATTAGACTCCTGGCTGAATGAGAGCACAAATTCTACACTGTTGTCTCCCGAGGGAAATAAAAGCCACCAGCATCACTCCATTCATCTTCTCGCTACGCTCGGGAAACTGCCATCAATAAAGCAGTAGAGTAAGAGCTGCTGATGATGAATCAAGAATGAATGCCTCCACGCTGGGAGCGCTAAGGTGACAAAACAAAAAGTGGGTGCAAGAAAGAGCTGTTTCGTTGGATTGTGGTGATTCTGTGAGCATTTCTAGAAATCAAAACTGGCTTTTTTAGTTTGAAAACTAACTGACAGGGAGGGGTATCCAAAGCTCTTCAACTACTTGGAATGCCACTCATACTGTACTTGCCTTCAAATACCTCTGGGGCCATCCATGCTGCACTTCCTTTGTTGTTGGTCATGTGGGTCTGAATGTCGCATGCTGTTCCAAAGTCACATATCTTCAGCACAGTGCCACCTGCCACCAGAAGCAGACTGAAACAAAGAAAAAGCAAGAAATAAGCTCCATTAGACATTGACAAATTTGAATTTGAAATAATCAATTAAAAAAGTAAACACTTTCTGACTTGTTTGAGTAAAGAAAAGAGTGTTGTAAGCTACAAATACAACGTACGGGTTAACAGTTGTTTCCAAACTATCGGGAATACTTTTTCAATTTTCAAATCACAGGAGGCGCAATATTTGTTAAACTGAAATATGTGTCAAATTACAATCGTGAATTAAATACTGTCTTGCTGCAGAGATGATCATATTCTACACTTAAGAAAACATCTTTGTTTGGTACAGATCCCCGCAAAAATGATACCAAATTAAACCATGTTTTTAATATTTTTTTTCAATGAAAATGATGTAAAATCAAAATAATCGCAATAACATATGTTTTTCAAAATCGTTCAGCCCATTTTTCTTTCCCAGATTTTTTCATTTAAAAGTACTTTTAGAAGCCCAGAATCTTTGTTTAACATAAATATATGATTTGTTTTGTTATTCCTCTAATAGTCTTGTGAACCCACAGATTTAACTTGGGACCCCATGGAGGGGGGGTTTACCCCCCCAGGTTGGGAATCACTAAGACAATATATATACACCGATAAGCCATAACATTAGGACAGCATGGGCACCCTGACCGGTCTGCAGCTACGCAGACTGCGATGCACTGTGTGTTCTGACACCTTTCTATCGGAACCAGCATTAACTTTTTCAGCAGTTTGAGCTCCAGTAGCTCTTCTATTGGATCGGACAACACGGGCCAGCCTTCCCTCTCCACGTGCATCAATGAGCCTCGGGTCTGACCCTGTCGCCGCTTCACCGGTTTTCCTTCCTTTGACCACTTTTGGTAGGTCCTGACCACTGCAGACCGGGAACATCCCACAAGACCTGCAGTTCTGGAGATGCTCTGACCCAGTCGTCTAGCCAGCACAATTTGGCCCTTGTCAAAGTCGCTCACATCCTCACGCTGGCTCATTTTTTCTGCTTCCAATGCAAAGTTCAAAGTTCAAAATCTTCACTTGCTGTCTAATGTATCCCCCCCACTGCCAGGAGCCATTGTAACGAGATAGTCAATGTTATTCACTTCACCTGTCAGTGGTCATAATGTTATGGCTGATCGGTGTATTCTGTGATGACACATCAAATGGTAGCTTAATAGTGTCATCTATGTACTTCAAATTACACAATATATCAGCGTATTGACACAATCTCTTTACAGGAAATGGAAGTGCAAGTATAGGCTAGGGAGTAACTCTGGGAAGAATCATTAAAATGAGCGTATAAATAAATTCCTGGACAATAACCCAAAGTTGACAATGAATAACAATTCCTCGAAACTCCACAACAAGTTCTCTAGGAAACAGACCAGCTGGTCATTCCCAGAGAGTCCTGCCAGGAGCATTCTTTCCACCTCAGTAGGCTCTTAACATCCTTTAGTAGCGCCATGTCACTTTGGTGTTCAAACGGATAACAACACAGCACAGCATCAAAACAATGGAATACGATCCACCGAGTCCAGTTTGAGTAACAGATTCATCCATCAGATGCCACAACAGAGCACTTTAGAACACTACGAGAAACGACAAACTCTGGAATTATCACAACGACAACTATACTTTCCTCTGTCGTAGCAGCACGTTTGGCTTTCACTTTTCTGTTTTTTTCGCAGGAGCTCTGTTTCTGAACCTCCACTAGGCCACAACAGTGATCTCATTGAAATGAATGAGGGGGCTACATTTTTTGAGACAGTGCTCATGTTGGCCTGAACCAGATTAATAATGTATTTGTCAATATGAAACATAGAGAAATGGAAAAGGGAGCTACAGTAGTTTTGCTTAAAAGGGACTACTGTGTCATCAAAGGCCACTCAGACAAAACTGTGTAGTTTCTCAGGCACGTTTTCATGCAAAATTTTACAACTCTACTAACAAAGATTTTGCATCTAAATAGGCTCAAATCTGGTGTCCTAAGGCATTAAAAGCATTTTAATATAGTGAATTTTGCCCTGCCTGATCTACTTCTTCTTCTATCCTTCATGGTTTTACATTTTCTCCTAATAATTTAACAGTAGTAGTGCACTGAATTGTGAATGAAATATTTTTTTCCATTAATATTTGAATATAGAAATAAGTATTACAGGGAGTGGAGTGGAGTGGAGTAATACAGTACGAAAAAGAAGTGGTCTCGCTAAACTGGTCTAGTACTAAAACAAAGGAAAAGTGGTTGTTCTAGTTTTGAATGCATTAAAATGTTGAAAATAAACATGGAAACCCACTTTAAAAAAGAGCTTGAGAGAGAAGTTCAACACCTGTTAAGACACAATAACCCTGCATGTAAAGATATAAAGATCCTGCGTAACAACGCATGAGAAACTACCACATTTTTGAGTGGCTTTGCAAATACTGTAGAAAAACTTGTACACTTCTGGCGCACAACATCGAGACAGTCTGACCAGTATCTCAGTACAATATTTGCTAAAACACATTTAAAAAGGAAAAACCACCGGGCACTTTGTTGGCACGGTGAAACAGGAGACAAAGAGTGTGAGGTGAGGAGGAGCATACTTGGGTGGCTTGAGGTCCCTGTGAATGAGAGCCTTTGGTTTCATGCCATGGAGATAGGCCACGCCCTGGGAGCACTGAAAACACCAGCTCATGGCATGGGAAGCAGTGTAATAGGGGAGGGGTTCAGCACCATGCAGCACTGTGGACAAGAGAGCACAGTCACAACCACCACCACCACAGACAATAAACCTACAAAGGAACCAAACAGAAAGTAGTGCTTCATGACCCTGTCATACACACATACACACACCCACATACACAGGGCTGACAACCTTTTTTTCTTATGGCGTCTTCAACAAGTTAATTCCAGGAGGGAATGCACTTTTTCAAAAACAGTATTCACAACTCAACTGAATGACATCCAAGTTACGGTGCCATAGTGTAGCTCCCAGGAGTAACTTTGATAGACATTCAGTAACTAGGAGGGGAGAGGTAACTGTGAAGTGTAAAGCACAGCAGAGAGTCCCATATTGTGGGATTCACATCCTAGAAAAACAAAAACTTGCCAATCTGAACCTCTTGGGAATGAAAGCTGTTCCAACCACTGATGTCTAGGGAAAGCAGATAAAGGCCTATATACACAGAATGAGACGCATTCATACATTGATTACCTGCAATGAATGAATGATTCTTTTAGAACTGAGAGGCCTCTAACTACATGTATAACATTTAAATGATAAATTCCAGTTTATTAACACCGTTTCCTTATTTTTTGTAGTTTTGGCCATCGTTTCAGCCACACTGTACTCGCTGAGATCTGGGAACACGGCGACGTCGCTACGCCAAAGTCCAATGTGGCAAGAGACGTGAGAAGTCGGATGATCAGTCAAAACCAACACTTTATCCAGATTATCTAAAAAAAACCACTTTATTTGGAGGTAAATGACCCAAAATGTTGATATAGTCGATGCAACTACTGTATGTACAGTAGGTCAAAGTTAACGCAGGAAGTCTGTCTGTTGGCTGTGCTGGATGTTTACTACAAACAGTTTGGGTATTCATTTTTACCGTTTGCGTTGAAAAAACAGGTTAAACTAACCTGAGGGCTTACTTAAAACCTGCCAACTGTCTGCTCATATTTCTTGACCCCGTGGGTGGGACTTCTTTTTAGCAATGTTGCCACATTCTCAGATCTCAACAACTGAAACTAGCACATATGTATCTTTAATAGGATATTATAGTATTACTGCATATTGTTGTTAGTTACACCTCACTATTTCCCAGGTCCATTCGAATATTTACTGCAGGGACAAACAAGGCTGTGCTGCATGTCACTGTGCAAAGGCTAGTCTATTAAGGAATTGGAAAAATGACTGAACATGCAAACAGTGGGAGGGTCAACTGAACGGGGCTGCTTCTCATGTCTGTGCAAGGATGTGTTCATTTCACTACTAGCAAGGCAGAACAAATGCAGACATCTGTTATATAACAGTATTGTTCAGTAGGTGTACATGTGGACTCACCATTGTACAATGACCCGCCTTCAGCATATTCCATCACAAGGCAGACCTGAGTGGGAGAGAAAAATCACCAGAAACTCAACCAGACAGACGACAGGACTACATTGAAACACACTGTTACTGGTGAGTTGAATCAGCAAGAGAGCATAACATATAACAATATTCCATTTAACTTACTGGATTATTGCAAGAGCCATACAACTTCACGATGTTGGGGTGATTCACACGTGAAAGCTGCCGAAGCTGGAGACAAAGAGGAGACGTCACACACAATTCCATCTGCATGCATGCTATTCAATACATTAAAGCTGCAGTGGGTAGAAATGGAGCAAATATGATTAAAAAAGTTATTTTTATAAAACAGTCAGTAGTGCATGAGACAGGTAATCTGAAAAAAAAAATCAAGTAACTCTGTGTCCTCCTGTGTCCCCCGTGCTCGTAATGGCATCTACAAGATTTCACAGACCGGAGGAAAACAACCAGCCAGAGCTGATGTGGAGTCTGCCATCCAGCTGCCGTCTAGCTGCGGTCTATGAGAACCGGCTGTCAATCACTCGTGAACTCTGACCAAACGGTCAAACTAGGCAGAACTGATCAAATATGAATCAATATTCTGTTACTGTAATGCCTATTTCTCTCCTCAAATGTTTTCAGAAACATCTTGTAGTGTACTGTTTAGCTGTAAAATGAGAAAGTTTGTGATCCACAGCCATGTTGAGAACAGTTGAGGAAACCGCCAGCCAGAGCACAGCCAATAGGAACGCTCTCTCTCTCTGAAATTAACTGTGATTGGTCAATGTCTCCCGTCACGGGCTAGATTTTTTTAAAGCCTGAAAACAGAGCCATGAGGAGGTGCAGAAGTCTAGTTTTCTGTCAGAACACTTGAATTACAATATGCTGAAAGGTTATTATGGAATTTTTGCCCCAATGATGCCAAAAAATATACTACCTACTGCCACTTTAAGTACATACTGTAAATATTACCACCCAGGCTGTCTTTACAAGTACTCACTGTCCTGTTGATGGCACTGATATGAAGTGAAACAAGTTAAACGAGAATATTTGCTAGATCTTAACAGAGTAGTGAGAAAAGAAGACAACAATACAACATTACCTCAACAATAAAGGCTTTCCTCTCTGATTCACTCTCGATGGTCTTGATTGCGACGTCTTTGCCTTTCCATTTGGCTTTGCAAACAACCCCAAAAGCTCCTCTCCCCACCACCTGAAAAATGACAAGAAAGTCACTCCCAGGTAAACATCTGCACGTTCATGTACAGTAGAGCATTAGATCTAAGTCTTGTGTCAGTGTCAGGGGACAAATCAACACAAACCTACCTCCTCAACTTCAATATCCTCATAGTTGATTTCTTCAAAGGGATATCCAGGAGGTGTTTCAAGTATGTCGGCGGATGGTAACGTTAGAGACATTACTAGCTAAACGTCGCCAGTAACTTACTGTGAAAAGAGAGCAGACAAAAACAACATTAACGTCTGATCACAGTTAGACTGATCACAAGGATGCAGGAGGCTTGTGATCAAGACATCTGATCACAAAGACACAATATGACAACAGTGTGGTTAGCCAGGATCATGGCTAAATAACATTATACATAACGTTAGCTTAACTCCTGTCAGCTAAGTTAGTGTGATGCACTCAACCAGCTGGCTAACGTTAGCTTAACAATACCTTAGCAACAACTGTCACTGAAACCTTTAAGAGTGCTCAAACTTAACTTTTATCACATTCAATACAGGCTTATAGCATCACTACATACCAGTGCTAGCCGTAGTTTAACATTACCACACCACAGTCGCAATTAAAAGCATGCTACTCAAGGCCTACAGTGAATTAGCTGTTAGCTAGCTGGATGCTAACGCTACTAGCTAGCTACCGGGACTTTATTAGCTTAACTATCCTCCGACCCTTCGCAGTTGACTTGTCACCAGCTGCCGGCGGCTCTCTGGACATGGGGGGATGTTTGTTCTGCTTGTTAATGTACGGAGAACCGAGGAATAACGTCCATTTTTAAAAAGAGTCTTTCTCTATCCACTTGACAGCCAGACATAACTTTTTTTTCCACAACTCGTCTAGCTGGCTGCTAGGAGCTAGGAGTGTATTTATATTCTCCGCAGGAAGTGGGTGCGCACTGCAAATGTGTCCCCACCCGCACACTGAACACAGGAGCTCTCAGTCACACTTGTTACACAAGCAAATTAAGGCTACAATTTAACTATTGTAATTATTAGTAAAAGGTAGTGAGGAAAAAAAATATGTAACAGTGGAGTTAAAGTGTAAAATCATACAAAAATGTTTAAGTAAAGTAGACTACAGTATTTGAGTAAATTGATTTAGTTGTATTTCACCACTGTAATCCTATAATACAACAACTCTAAATATAATAGTTTTCATTCAATCAGAAGAAGAATTTGTTTCACAAAAAACATTCTTAACTTATGTTTCAACCACATCTCACACACAGGCTTTCACAGTGGAGATGAAAAGCGGTTGAAAACTGAGTGTGTGTATCTTTCAACATCCTATTTATCTGCAAAAAAAAGTTCAGCGAAATTCAAAATGTCGAAAGAAAAGAAAAAAAAAGAAAAGAAAGTAAAAGAACAAAAAAACAAGTGACTCATTTATGATTTATACAAACTGTCATAAAAAAGTGTTGGTTGGCTGAAAACTGATTAAGGCTCTCCTTAATGTTGTTGTTGAAGTGGAGGGGCTAATCTGAAGTCATCTGTATACTGCTGGATAGTTTAAACTATGCAAAGTATTGTAATTATTAGTAAAAGGTGATGAGGAAAATGTAACAGTGGAGTTGAAGTGTAAAATAATACAAAATATTTAAGTAGCCTACAGTAATTGAATACATTGATTTAGTTGTATTCCACCACTGTAATCATATACAACAACTCTAAATCCAATAGTTTTCATTCAATCAGAAGAAGAATTTGTTTCACAAAACATTCTTAACTTATGTTTCACAGTGGAGATGAAAAGCGGTTGAAAACTGAGTGTGTGTATCTTTCAACATCCTATTTATCTGCAAAAAAAAGTTCAGCCAAATTCAAAATGT
Organism: Sebastiscus albofasciatus; assembly: GCA_916701655.1. Classification (NCBI taxonomy): domain Eukaryota; kingdom Metazoa; phylum Chordata; class Actinopteri; order Perciformes; family Sebastidae; genus Sebastiscus; species Sebastiscus albofasciatus. The sequence goes on from CAKAOI010028512.1 coordinate 29,455, forward strand.
CAAAAGAAAAGAAAGGACAAAAAAGTAAAAAACAAACAAACAAAGAGTCAAAGTAAAAAATAAACAAACAAATGATTAATTTATGATTTATACAAACATAATTATTATAATTAAAAAAAAGTGTTGGTTGGCTGGAAAACTGACTGATGGAGTTAAAGTTGCGTTGATATTAATACAATATAGCTACAGTATACATCAACAATGTAAGGAAAATACATATTTCCTTTTAAATGCTGCTTACAGTATTTAATGCATCAGTATCCAGCATGATAATATATAATAATACAACACTGACGGGGGCCTTTCCACTGCCTAATGAGTACTTTTACTTTTGATACTCTGAATACTAAAAGATCTGAATACTTCTTTGCCACTGTTTGATTCTATTCCAGTTGTTATGTTTTGTGTTTCTACTAACTGGTACAACTTTCTGTTAATTTGTAGTGATTTGATGGCCTGATCTCCCAGGCTGGCTCATCTACAATTGTTGCACGTCTCAGTGGGCTTGTAAATATGTGATAAAAGCTAATAAACTTCCCTTTTGACTCGACGCTTGTGAAATCCAACTGGTTTGTTTGGAGCATCTTTGTCAGTCTCTCTCTCTACGGACTTTGAGTTCAGAGGAAGTTCTGCTGACCTTCGATGTAACAATTTAGCCTTGCAAGCAAGACCCTCCTTGATCGGGCAAGTAACACTTATGTAATGTCAAAATTACATTTGTGACGAGGGATGTTATATAAACACAGCACTTGATGAATGCTAATTACATGCTCCACTCACAGGGAGTAATAAAGCAAGTTCCCAATGGAGGCTTTCCAAACCACTAGGCAAGCACAACTCATACTAATGAGCATGAACTAATTTGTTGTGATATTGAACAGAGGGTTGTTAATAGCAGGAGCCATCCCTCTCCCCTGAAATAATTATTCTAATCACTCATTTCAAAGGTGATTAAAATGCTCTCACCTGGCAGTTTTTCTGGGACTACCTACGCCGGCATATGGTTTGGGACCTGCGGTCAACAGGAAGTTGCATGTTTGTTTACTCTCTGAGCTGCCTAAAATCTTGGAAGACTCAGACCTGATGAACTGCTCTCCTTCTGGACAGCTGACTTTCACTGCTCGGTATACTCATGCAGCAACATGAGGATATTGAGTCATATCCTGCAATGACAAAGTGACATTTACCAGCTGAGTTTGATGTGATCTTTAAGAGGACAAAATACAGCTGTCATCGGGGCCGTACAATGCATCCAGGAGATCCTGACATTGAGTGTACAAGGATCACACTGATAAGATGCCTTTTATAGTGAACGTCTTAGAAAAAGTGGTTGCCAAGCAGTCTGCGGTTGCCTTAGATAAGCCCAATATTTGTGATAAGTTTCAGTCTGGTTTCTGCTGGTCACAAATCACAGAAACAGCTCTTCTCAGGTTTTGGTACCATTGGGTCTCATTGTTGCTTTTGACACTGTGAATCACTGAGAGACTAACAGACCTGATATTCCTGAAGTAGTTCGTACTACAGCCCATCCGATATTGGATATTTGATATCGATATACCTCTCTGTCAGGAGTTTTCAGTCACTGTTAATAACTATGCCTCTATATGAAAGTTGAACTAAATGCAGTACTAAACTAGGCCTACTATGAAGAACGAAGATATTAGAATCATATGAGATAGTCTAGCAGGAGAATTTTTTTAGCCCCCTAATGATGTCTTGTTAAGATTTTTGTTGCCGAGGTCAACTAATGACCCATGGGGTTTGTTTGGCTGCCATCATGAATTGATGTCCACGTGAGTGGCAAAAAAAATGCTGATATTCATAAATCCTGAACCAGATAACATACAAAGACAAATGAACCCAATTTTTCATATAATTTGGACACCAGGAATCAGATGGAAAGGTCACTGACATAGTACAACCACTCTTTATTGGTGGAAAAACAGGCAAATAACAAATTTTAGGCTCATAATTGTATAACTTTTGCTATTTTGTTTCGCAATTGCTCCCTGCAATAGCCAAAAAAACATTTGTTTATATCAATTCCAAGGTTATTAAATGGATGGCAATCACTGTAACACAGATGGCAATCTGATATTATAGCTAAATGAAAGATCATCCTCCTCCTCCTCCCCCTCATCATCATCACTGAAAACACCAGCAGCCAACAGGTTATGAGAGATTGGTCCACAAGACCAGACAGGCTCCAGAACCCCCACCCCCCTCTTTCTTCTCCCACCCCTGACCCTCGTCATATGGTTCAGGCCACCAGAAGATCGGCTCAGCTGCCCGCTTGGAACAGGCCACTATATAATTCGCCCGCTGGCTTTCGGGGATGAGTGATACCTGATTTATACTCCTGCGGCTGTGTGCCTATGCATTCTGTGCGGGCTGGTGGTGTGCAGTCAAACAGGTGAGACATCAGTCAACCTGGTCAGGAGCAAGATGCTCAAGAAGACGAGACCCTCGGCAACAAGTCAAGAGTCGATTTTGTTTGCCCGACCCCCCTGCCGTGACTCAATCCTGTTCCAAGCGGGCAGCTGAGCCGATCTCCATGGAGGCCTGAACCATATGACGAGGGTCGGAGGAGGGAGAAGAGAAAGAGGGGGGGATCCTGGAGCCTGTCTGGTCTTGTGGACCCCCATCTCTCATTGACCTGTTGGCTGCTGTTGTTGTTAGACATGCCCACTTTATGATAATCACATGCAGTTTGGGGCAAAAACCATACGGTCGTTTGCATGCAGTATAAATGTGTTATTGTTTTCTATTCTAAAATGGTGTGTTTGAATATTTTTGCATACTGGGGTCCCTAAACTGTCTTGGAATTACATAAATTGGGTATCACTGTAAAACTTAGACTCTTGTGGATCCAGTGAGCCCAACTGTATTCATGTGTGATGATGTTAGTGCCCATAATAGCCATTGCATACAGTGAGTCCATTTTTTTTTAACTTGACCTCACTGTATAAAATGACCTGCTGTGACCTCTAGGATAATCACTGTAACCCCCAGATAACAAGGATGTTTCTGAGCAGTTTCCACAACAGAAGTGCTCGCCATCCAGTCACCAAAAAATGCAATTCTCGCAGAAATCTCCAGATGTCAAAATGTTTTGATACCAAATCACAGCATGGCTTTTTTTCTATGGTGTTCCTCAAGGTCTTGGTGTCTTAATGTGGTATTTTAAAGGGATTGCTGATCATTTTTATCAATTCTGGAGTGGTAAAAAAAATGGTTAAATTTATCACCAAATCTGTGTTACAAATGGTATCAACCCAACAATTGCTGCAACAACTTATGAGACATAATAGAGCATGGGAATGGACATCATATACAGGCACCTAACAAAAACACAATGTCTATTACAGATTTAAGATAAGAACAATTTGACACACAGTGCTGAGCTGCATCTCAAATTAATCGTCAGGTTCCCAGCTTTCAGATGATGTACACCACTTTCATGTGACATCCACTGTTGACCTGCTATCTCCCCCTAAAGACCCCCTGTACCCCCCGAAAAAAGACAAAAATGGGTCTATGTGGGTTTGTAAGGGTTAAAAAGCAGCTCAAGAGCTATACCTTTTTTATACTCACCTTTGTTTCATCTGCATTTAGTTTCTTATATCAATATTTCTGCTATATAAACAAAGACAGTTTCTATAAATCCTCTGACGTCTCCTGCACAGGAGGAATCAGTGTGTTATGTGTTCCCATGGCCACAGGGTGTTGCTGTTGTACTTCCAACAGCTGCTCTCTCCTTCAAATGAGTCTGATAGTGATCAATCACAGGTCCCCTCTTTTTCCACACTTATATAAGACCAGTACATTTCATCTGTTTGTGTGCCGCTATACGCGGGAATTTCTCACAATTAGAATGGATTCATTTATATTCTTATGTCGGCATCAGCACTCTCCTGCACGGGAAATAATCTGTTTCCTCCGCTAAGTCGTATGATTGATTACGGCTCACTCGTGCAGCTGATGAACATTTGTCTTGTGTTTATGGCTTTTAAGTGCTCCAGGTTGGCGTTATGGATATCCCTGTCCCCGATAAGACTTACATTGTTTAATTAGAGTGGAGGGGGGAAAAAAAGACCACTGTTTGCAAATATTCACCCAAATCATTTTCCATAAGTGGAGCAACTCCCACCGCTGCACCCCAGCGACAAGTAAACACTGTACACACCGGGGACCCGCTGCAAAGTCATTTTTGCAAAATCATTTCAACTTTTATCTAAATGCTCCGTTCACTTACGCTGGACTCGTTCGACAGATGAAATACATCACCTGAAAAAATAATCCCACAGGCTAATTAGTATTAGTCTGAGGAACTGTTACTGCAGCGTGCACCCGGCTGAATACCCAATAGAGTCGCAGTGTGAATCAAAGAGCTGCACCTGAAAGAGTGGCTTAAATTCCTATAGAAGGGCTCTGCGAAGACTGTAGCAATGGGACTATTACAGCCAAGGCGTGTTCAAAGCCCAGGTAGAAATGAATGCATTATTTGCCTCTCTGTTCTCACTTGAAGAGCTGATTTGAATCAGATTGCCACCCCCAACCTCCTTTACCCTCCCCGTTCACCAAGCGACAAAGCAGCTCCGGTCCATCACAGCTGGTGGTGGCTGTACCACTGTACAGGCTGACTGCTCAGCAGGGGTGGGGGGGTACCGGCTGAGAGTGACCTTTCTGTATTGTTCCACCAAGACGCATCAGACTTGATAAGTGGCCTTGAGAGGGGAAGGTGCGGGTGGGGGGCCACACCGCCGTTACACGCAACCCTTCCCCTCGCCTCCCATTCCATCCTATAAGCCACCACCCACCCGCCAAACACCCAACCCTCCCTTGTTTCTCATGTGGGATCATTTATCCACCCAGGCGGAGCTGAGGGGAGTGGCTGACCTTTTCATCTTGAACACTAATGCTACCTTTTGGGTGATTTTTTTAGAGCAGGAGTTGCTGTGTTGGACAAGACACCTGGGTGGTGGATTAGCCTCTGAAATGCTGGGTGTTATTGTAGTAATATTTTAATCTAATATTTAATGAGGTAAAAATATTGCTCTCGGTCGTCCTCCACTTTTATTATTTTCTATGCAATTTACTTTTATTATAAAATGTTAAACATCTTGAGGCAAATTATAAAATAAATTATTATTATGCATATTTCATGTTTTTTAATGCTGCTCTGAAGCTTTTTAAAACAGGTTGACTGAATTTATCCTCCTAAGAGAATATATTTATAATATTTTTTTTGTCTTGTCATAAGAGGGGAGACATTCTATCACACACGATGATAATAATGTCCAAGACCTAGTTACGTTGACTTAAAGGTACAGTGTGTAGAATTTAGAACAGAAATGGAATATGATATTAATAAGTATGTTTCCTTTAGTGTATAATCACCTGAAAATAAGAATCCTTGTGTTTTCGTTACCTTAGAATGAGCCGTTTATATCTATACATACGGAGCGGCTCCTCTTCATGGATTCATGTTTCTATAGTAGCCCAGAAACCAAACACTGGCTCCAGATAGGAACATTCGCGTTTTTGCGTCAGCCACTGTAGTTCTCCTACACACTTAGCACATGGGAGAAGTCTCAGTTGGTTGCAATCTGCAACTTCACCACTAGATGCCACTAGATCCTACACACTGGCCCTTTAAAGAGAGTGTAGATGTAGATGCAGATGAGGCAACATCATACTGTCAATGAACGACGAACAACAAATTAAATTAATTCAAATTTATTATCAGTAAAATCACTTCTAGTCATATAGCAAACATAAATTCTATATATTTTTTACAACATATACATATACAATTATTAATTAATTAATTAATTAATTACTATATATACAAATTGTAGAACAAACAATTATTACAAAGCCATTGTTGTGGTTACTGATTGTTTATTATATGCAAAGGTACGTTTTTTTAATTCCTGGCGACACAGAACCTTAAAGGGGACATATCAGGCTCATTTCCAGGTTCATGCTTGTATTTTGGGTTTCTACTAGAGCATGTTTACATGCTTTAATGTTTAAAAACACATTATTTTTCTCATCCTGTCTGTCTGAATATACCTGTATTCACCCTCTGTCTGTAGAGAAAAATATGGTGCACCTTTACAAAGGTATAGTTCTCAAGCTGTGGCCGGTATATTCTAATGAGCCTGCATGTGACATAGGAACGGGAGCCACATCTGATTGGCTTGTTGAATCACATGTTTTCAGATCTAGACAGCCCACAAAAAAACTGACTGGGTTGTCTTATTTCACAGTTTGTGGGTTGGTAGGAACTCCAGATATTCAGATGGATGAGCACAAGCACTGAAAAAGTGAGTTTCTTATGACATGTCCCCTTTAAAGAATACGTTCTCTTACGAAAAAGTAGTATACTTCAAGTTTATTTTATGACGTATACTTAAGTAAGCTCAGGTAAAGTATACTTTAGGTATAGGTATACTAATATCAATGTACTAGTGGTATACTTATAAGTGTACTAAATTGGCCCACTTTTTACTTCATAAAGGTATATTTTTAAGTATACTTGAAGTATAAGTATAGTAAACTTTGAGTACACAACTAGTTTACAAATACGTTTTATTTTGTACTGCAACTATATTATAAGTGTACTGATAGTTTACTGGTTTTATACTTGTAGCCCACTTTCTAGTTTATGAAAGTACACTTTAAAGTATACTCTCAGTAAACCACGAGTTTAATATTTTGAATACTGCAAGTATAGGCTACTTGTATACTGTATATTTGTAGCCCACGTTTTAGCAGAGATGGGGACTTGAGTCAACAACTTGGATTCGAGTCGCATTTGACTTGACTTGGACTCGAGCTCAAAGACTTGAGACTTGACTTGGACTTGCAAAAAATGACTTGTGAGCATTTCTGATTTTTAGTTCATGAAAGTGTACTTTGTATACTTTGAAATACTTTAACTTATGATACTTAGCAAATGATTTATGCATTACACAAAGAGACTTGTTCCTTTTGCTATTTGACTTGATGATTTGTGATGACATTAAGAAGATAAATAAAATGTGTTGTTCTCGCATGCCTTTATGGTGAACGGAAAGTCCAAAAACTTAAAAAAAAAACATTGGAAACATTCGTTTACAAACTCTCACACACTTTAATAGGCTACTCTATCAAATAGTAAGCACCGCTACAAGCCAAGTAAACCTTTCTGTAGGCATATAAGGCAAGAATACTTAGCTCTTACTGACAAGTGTACAGACAAGTCTAAGTATACTTAGACTTGTCTGTATACTTGCCAGTATGACCTAAGTATACTTAGACTTTTCTGTATACTGACAAGTGTCAGTATGACCTAAGTATACTTAGACTTGTCTGTATACTTGTCAGTATGACCTAAGTATACTTAGACTTGTCTGTATACTTGTCAGTATGAGCCAAGTATATTTAAATATACTTTTGTTATATCTCTGATAGGTGCATAAAAAGGAAGCTGAAAGTATACACTCTCTTATTCTAAGTTTAAAAGAAGTGTACTAATAGTACACTTGAATAAACTTATTTAAACCCATGTTGGATCTCTGGGGCTCTGTTGTAGTTGTAGTTCTACATCTCTAGCCCTCTGAGGGAACCACCACACATGTAGCCCCCTTGGAGCTCAGGCCCATCCAATCACAGATCTTCAAACAAACATGGGGTCAAACTGAACCACCAATGAAAACCAGTCAGCAACTATTTTCTAATGTTCTGTAGATTATGTGACTATACTGAAAACAAAACATATAATGTGTGTTGGGTCTTGTTAATGATGATTGTGTTTCTGAATGGCAGCAGCAGCGTTTTGCAAAACTGTCAGGAGGATCTCATCCGTCTATGACCCTCCTCTCTGCACTCGGTCACTGCTCAGAGCAGTTTGTCACACGGCGAACGTGACGAATAGAACAAGTTTAAATTCAGCCATCCTTCTCAACGCTGCACCATGACCTGCGCTATTTCCCCTGTCAGACAGTAAGTGGACGACGTGGATGCTAATGCAGCCCCCAAACCAACCTGCCAGCAGCCACTTTCCTCCGGCGATGGACTTGATGAAGTACCATTCTGGACATAAAGTTAAGCCTCAGTGACATGAACAGGCCCTGGTCACCCTGCATTACAGTCTGTACAGCAGACATCACTCCTCTAAACTGTCAATCAGATCAAACCTGGCATCAGAGTGTCAGTGGTGACACACAGACTGAGCTTTCTTCATACTCGAAACAGAACACACTAAATCGGACTACTATAGTGAAATGACCTCAGCGTTGATCATCACAGCTAATCCATTTACATTTTATTTTATTGTGTCGCCTGTTTCATGTGGGTGCAGATGTTATGCTGCTGTTTGTGCCTCCCTGTAGGAGTGGATGTGCCTCTGCAGGTGGATGTTGTTATTTCTTTTCCGTGCCAGGCTGTTTTGTGTCCGGTGGGCTTGTTGATTTGTTTTTCTCTGCCTGTGTTTTGTTGCCTGTGTGTATCTGCACATCCAACTTTCATGCAGGAGAATAGAGTTTACACAACCCAGTCGCCAGAAAAAATGTTGTTTCTGCAAATGTTGACGTTTCTGAAAAAAAAGGCTTCACGAATACGTTTCATATCAGCCTCATATCGCACTTGCAGAAACACACAATGCCACGTGGTTAACGTTCTGAAATGGTTGGGTAGCTTTAGGCAACAAAATTACTTGGTTAAGGTTAGAAAAAAGATCATGGATTGTGTTGAAATAATAATATAACAACGTAACGTAACAACCGTGAATAAATAACCACCGTAGCAGATATTTTTAAGTAACGTTATGTAACCAGCATAACAACAAATTGCTGTCAAGTGATTAAAATATTTAATCCATAGTTAATCGTGATTAGGCGTAATTGCAAATTAATCGCATATTTTTTATCTGTTCAAAATGTACCATGAAGGGAGATTTTTTTATTTATTATAATTATTTAACACTCTTATCAACACTGGAGTGGGCAAATATGCTGATTTATGCAAATGTGTGTATATATCTATTATTGGAAATCAATTAACAACACCAAACAATGACAGATAATGTCCAAAAACCCTCACAGGTACTGCATTTAGCATAAAAAATATGCTCAAATAATCATAACATGGCAAACTCAAGCCCAACAAAGTGGGCATGTCTGTAAAGGGGAGACTCGTGGGTACCCATAGAACCCCTTTTTATTCCCATATCTTGACGTCAGAGGTCAAGGGACCCCTTTGAAAATGGGCATGATAGTTTTTCCTCGCCAAAATTTAAGCCTTATTTAGCCTCTTTGGCGACAAGCTAGTATGACATGGCTGGTATCAATGAATCTGAGGTTTTCTAGTTTCACTCTAGCTTTAAAATTCAGCTCACTACAACCTCCGAAAGATTGATTGCGTTAATGCGTTAAGGAAATTAGTGGCGTTAAAATGAATTTGCATTCACGCGTTACTATTGCATTAACAGCCCTAATAACAACGTACCAAGCGTAACAACATAACTAGCAGAAATGAAAAACCACCCTTAGTGACTTTCTTACGTTTTGTAACATAACGTGATGTGACACGTCACAATTTCACGGAACGTATGTAAGAAAACGTTTAAGTGTAAGTCAACGTTTATTTTTGGTTTCACACGGGACACGAACAGCGGTCTCCTGGGTGAAGGTCCTATGTTTGTTTGACCCATCCACCACCCATTCCACAAGCTCTTAGTGGACTTTCTTGATTGTTATACTTGTTATTGTATCACGTAACTTTCAATAATGGTTGCCCCTACATTACTTGCTCTGACCAAATGCAAAAAACGGCAATCTTCAGCGTATCCTTGATTTGCAAAAACGTACAATGCCAACATTTTTTCCTAAAGACTGGGCAGAGTTTGCATCCCAGACCTGCATTTACTGTACCATTTGCCCAAACCACAAACTTTCCCTAACCTTAGCCATACTGTATCTCTGAGCAGATATCCTAGAAAGCAATCATTTTAAAAACGCTGGTAGGGGGCATTGAACTTATTCTGGGGTTTTGCAGAATGGTCCCACATAAATGTTTTTGTCTGGCAATAGGATTGGTTCAAAGTGACTCTGGGAGATCTGTCATTCATCTTTAAATATTCTTCCCAGACCTTCAAACTATGTACAATTTAGTAGCTGAAAAACCAAAAACAGTTAACTTGTCTCATCAATTATATTAGCCTTTCTAGCTCAACATTCTAGTCCACATTCCCCAGGGTCTTTCTCCCTCACCACCCAGACTACTATCTAACAAACATCCTAGATAACTAACAGAGGGTTTCTCATTCCACTTTATACGTGTCTGAAGCTGAAAACATTGTGACCACATTGAGCATAACCAGCCATATCAATCAATTCTTCCTTTAAAGGCTTTGTTTGTTTGTTTTTTTGCATTTAGCTCAGTGCACCAGTATATAT
>CAKAOI010028513.1:0-13756 GCA_916701655.1 Sebastiscus albofasciatus
TTTCTTTCCTGACCTTCCTCACATTTTTCTTCAGTCTCCTCTCTTTTACTTTCCTTTACTCTCATTTCCTTCACTCTCCTCTCCTCTCCTTTACAGTCCTGTCATTTCCTTTCCTATTCTTTCCGCCCTTCTTCCTTTCTTTCATTTCCTTACCTCTCATCTCCTTTCCTTCTCCCTTTTCCTTTCCTTTCCTTTATACTCCTTCCCTTTCATTGCCTCTCCTTCCCTGTTTCTTTCTTGACCTTCCTCACCTTTTCTTCAGTCTCGTCTCCTCTCTTTTACTTTCCTTTACTCTCATTTCCCTCACTCTCCTCTCCTTTACAGCCCTGTCCTTTCCCTTCCTCTTCTTTCCTTCTTCTTCTTCCTTTCTTTCATTTCCTTTCCTCTCCTCTCCTTTCCCATTTTCTTTCCTTTCCTTATCTTTTCATGTCATTTCTCCTTTGTTTTACTCTCCTTTCCTGGCATATGCCCCTTGTCCATGTCTTTCCTTTGATTATCTTTCTTTTCCTTTCCTTCCTTTCCTTTCCTTTCCCATTTTCTTCCCTTTCCTAATATTTCCATGTCCTTTTTCCTTTTCTTTACCCTCCTTTCCTGTGTCCTGTCCTGTTATCTCCTTTGTCCCTGTCTTTCCTTTCCTTATCTTTCTTTTCCTTTCCTTCCTTCATTTCCTCTCCTTTCCTATTTTGTTTCCTTTCCTTATCTTTCCATGTCCGTTCTCCTTTTCTTTACTGTCCTGTGTTCTGTCCTGTCTGCTCCTTTGTCCTTGTCTTTCCTTTCCTTATCTTTCCATGTCCTTTCTCCTTTTCTTTCCTCCCCTTTCCTTTCCTGTCCTGTCATCTCCTTTAACCCTGTCTTTCCTTTTCTTTTCCTTCCTTTCCTTTCCTTATCTTTCCATGTCATTTTTCATTTCCTCTCCTCTCCTCTTAGCTACTTTTCAGCCGTGCCGTTGTTAAAAACATGTTAGTAGTAGTAGATGTTTGATATGTGACACTTGAAAGTTGGTCGTGTTGACGACGACACATCTTCTGTAAAAGTGGAGAGAGACGCAGATAAAACTTTGCTACAGGTGCTGGGTAGAGGAAAGTACAGTCTGATGTGTGTTTTCGAACATTCCTCTGGAAAATATTTAATTTATTAAAACGTCAGGGGTTCTTTGATGAATTAAAGATTCGTCTGGAGCATTTTTCCTGACAGCCCAACTACTCTGTTTTCGTCCATTTGAAAGAGTATGATGCCGGCAGGTTGGCTGCCTCTCCCTCACCTTCTCTCCTCCCCCCTTCCCTTCATCTTTCACTCCTTTTCCCTTAATGCCCCCCACCCTTCCCTACACACACACACACACCTCCATCGTTCCCTTCCTCATGGGCAGATAAATCATCTGCAGAGTGACTCATCTACCATCCAGACCACCTCAGCAAGGGAGAGAGACATAGGGAGAGACAGAGAGAGAAAGAGAGGGTACCCAAATGGAAATTAATAGAGTGAGAGAGGAGAAGTCAAATGAATAATAGTGGTTGTGAATACTAAAAGTCAGCCAGAGAGAGACGGAAAGAGACGGAGAAAGAAGTAAAAGTCATGGTCAATGGGTGACAGGTGACGCTCTGAATGAAAAGGAGGAAAGGTGGCGAAAGGATGGAGAATGACAAAGTGATAATGTGTGTGTGTGTGTGAAGGAGTCAGAGAGAGATGAACAGACAGAGCGCGGGAGAGGGAGAATAGATGGATGAGGCGGGAGAGGAGGGTCGCCTCAGAGACGAGGAGAGGAAGGCTTGATTGACAGCTCTGCTTCTGACAGACTTCCACAACAGCTGTCTGCTGTCTTACCTTTGCGTTGAAGTCTGTGTGTGGTTCAAACACCATCGTACTTCTAGCCTTATGAGGACCGTCCGCTGGCTGCACTTCTAAACAGTGACCATACTTGCCAACCTTGAGACCTTAAAGACACGGAGGATTTCAAACCCAAAGTGGGAGGTCTGGGGGTCCTACCCCAGAAAGATGTGAGTTTCAGAGACTTTGTTTCCTGCATTCTGGTGACTTTAAAAGAATGAAAATAACAAAATAATAAGTACACTGCAACATCATTTTTATGTTTAATTCTCAGAAAAAGAAAACTGAATAATTTGCTCTTCTGGTGTGAGCTTGGCGTGTGAATATCTGGCATAAACTAATATTCATCCGTTTTTATTATTTTTTTGTCCCTGCTTGAGTATTTCTTTCTCTTAGTTCTCTCCATTTCTCTCCGTCTCTCACTCACTGAAGACCCTTTCAGACAAAACGCAACAACGGCACCACTGCGCTCTGAAACACGTTATTTCCAATGGCTTGCGCCGCGCCACGACAGCTTTTCGCCGTGTTGAGCAAAGCCCAATTTTGGGAGCTACACGCTGTGATGTATGAGCGGTGAGCTCAAGCATGAGCTCGAACTGCGCTGTGTAGCGAGCATAGACTGCTCTCTTCCGCCGGGAAACGTCTTAGCTCTATTGACGTCCAATTCTGCGGCCTGTAAAGGCCCACTGCGGACAACACGTTCGACTCGTCTGCAGAGCCCTGAAGCCCCGCCCCCCACTGCTACACAGAGCACTTTGGCTTGTTTATTCAAAGTTCATTAATACTGAACATGTCGCGTTTCCAAATCTCACCAACTTGGACACTGCACGTCCTTGGATCCCCAGCAATACACCCCCCCCACGTGTGATGTAGATCACATGAGCGGTTCTCAAGATATGCAAAGGACACACATACAGACAGATACCTTCATTTATGGTTAGATGTTGAGAAAAAGGGCTGATATGTGCTGAGATTTCAGACTGTGCACACTAAAGCTACATTTTTTTGGGGTAATACAAAATGTGTTCGTTGCTGATTACCATAATAACCACTACAGATGCACGTGTTTCGCTGTTGAGCCACTCATTTGTACATACATGAGAGTGGATGTATTAAGAGAGGAATGGGCCCACTCCTGGGAGTGGAACCAGCCAAAATGACCTGCCTGTGTAATAAATATCCTCGCTCCAAAGGTGTAAAACTGGAGAAGGATAAAACTACAAGAAGAACACCCGTCCAACCGCTCACTGAGAATATATGTGTTTGTGTGAGAGAGAAGGAGAGAGGCCGAGCGAGAGAGTGTATCGACCGGCGAAAGTTGTAGAGAAGATGAAAAAGCGACGCAGCCGCCTCGGCTATTGCTCTGGAAGACATTTTTAGTCTGTTTTTCAATTTACAGTTAATGAGATTTTCAGCAGCCTCTCTATATTCTGTTGTTAGTGTTTATCCCATCCTGTCTCCACAGCCCCATCTTTTATACCGCTGCAGTTCACCCTGTCTGAGCTGGATTGGCTTGTTTGTATAAATAGCTTACCGCTGCAAACCCTGCGTGTGTGCCTCAGCGTGGATATACTGTAGTTGTCTGTACACGTGTGTAAATGTACATCAAATATGTATACCAAAGACGCTGCGGTCCTGCATGTGTATCTAAGTGTGTTGCAGCAGCATGCACCGAGGCATTTCCCTGTGTCCTCTCGTTGCTCTCTTCTCCTCTACAGCGGTCTGACATCTAGACATCCATTTATCAACCAGCCAGACTCCGATGCAGCAGCTTCCTTCTGGTGGCTCAGATTAAAGTGGAGTTTTCCACTTTTATCCTACTGCTACCCGCTAATTTATTTCCTTCATAGCCACTTGTTTTCCTCTCAGATTCACCTGTTATCAGGCCATTAAATAGGCATTATCAGTCGCTATAAGCACCATAGATGTGGGTCATTAAGGGGCTTACTACGTTGTAAAAGTGAAAGCGAAAACTTTAAAGAAACACGTTCTAACATGGCTAAAACCGACTGAAATGTCACGTTTTGAACTCAAACAAAAAGGCTTCTTTAGGTTTAGGTCCCTCGTAAAGTGGGACATCTTGTCTCCCTAATCATTCTCCGTTGCACCTGCAGAGGGTGTACTTCTCATACGTCTTATATAACAGCATCCCAGAGTTGTCTTACCTCATACGTCAATCATACTTAAGACTTCTAACTCTATATAACACGGTTAAATATCAACGCATTATTTTCAAGTTCCGTACAGAAATGTTGGCACCATTGTTTTGCAAGACGTGTGTTCCTTTTTCAACTACCATGCTTGACATTGTAATTCACACTCCCGTGTTCAAACAAAACCGGCTCTCTCCTCTCACTTTCATCCCTCCCTCTACCTTCTGTGTTATCTCACAAAGCAGAAAATGGCCCGAAAACAACTGCATACAAATCTATAGCTACACACAGTGATGCCATAGCCCTGAGCTATGGCATCACTGTGGGAATTTCTCAGTGTAGGTACACATTATCGCTAATAACACATCTCTGAACCTTTGTTATGGGCCTATACTGGGGTTGGTTAGGGTTTAATGACACTCTGTGGATGTATACTGTATGTGTGCGTGTGTGTGTGTGTGTGTGTGTGTGAGTGAGAGGTAGGAGATGCATGTTTAAAGAATGTGTTTGCTTGAGGTAAAGAATCCCTGTTTATGTTTGTAAGATGAGACGTATATGATTCAGACTGCCGGGACAACCTGTGTGTTAGTGTTTTATTCTGTGTGTGTTTGTGTGTTGAGCATATGAATTCACACACACACACACACACACACACACTGCCTGAGTCCCAGTGAGGTGTTTGTTACCGGGCAAACATACTGTATCATTACTGGGGTCCTGAGAAGGAAATAGGAAACAGAATGAGTCATCATATAGGATGTGATAGCAGTGTGATACAGATAGAGCCTCAGGCTTTCCTCTTTGTTTTTCTTCCTTACTCCATACTATATGTAGGGAACTTGTGGGAGTTGCTCCTGGTGGTTTTATAGGCATTAATGTCTCTACTGCAATGTGTTATTGTGTTGAACAATAAAATATTAGAAATATGCATGCTATTATAACTATTTACTTATTTACCTTTTTTGACTGGCTGCTTCCCAGAGGAGCATAAAGTGAGAGATGGACATAAATGGAAGTTAGAAAAATCCAGATTTTGAGAGCAATAATCCCTGTGAAATACCACATTAAGACACTAAGACCTTTAGTAACACCATAGAAAAAGCCATGCTGTGATTTGGTATCAAAAACTTTTGACATTTGGAGATTTCTGCAAGAATTGCATTTTTCGGTGATTGCGAGCACTTCTGTTGTGAAAACTGCTCAGTAAACCTCCTTATTGTCAATCTAGCTAGGAAAGCCACCCATCTTCTGAATGCTCTGGGTCTCTAGTTTGTGGTTGTCAAGTTTCATGAGGCTGTGATTATCCTAGAGGTCACCACAGGTCATTTTATACAGTGAGGGCAAGTTTAAAAACATGGTCTCACTACAATGAAATGGCTCCTATGGGGACTAACATCATCACACATGAATACAGTTGGGCTCATTTGATCCACAAGAGTCTACAGCTTTACAGTGATACCCAGTTTATGTAATTCCAAGACTGTTTAGGGACCCCAGTATGCAGAAATATTCAAATACATCATTTTAGAAAAGGCGAAAGTAACACTGCATAAAAAAAACTGCATGTGATTATCATAAAGTGGGCATGTCTGTAAAGGGGAGACTCGTGGGTACCCATAGAACCCATTTTCATTCACATATCTTGAGGTCAGAGGTCAAGGGACCCCTTTGAAAATAGTTAGTTTTTCTTCTCCAAAATTTAGCCCAACTTTGGAGGTTATTTAGCATCCTTCCCGACAGGCATGGCATGGTTGGTACCAATAGATTCCTTAGTTTTTTAGTTTCATATGAGATCAAAAACTGAACCTGCTACAGCCTCTGAAAGACAGTAAAGTGAGTCGGGATCGCAGGTCTCTGAGGGTTAAAGAAAGAAAGAAAGAAAGAAAGAATATGAAGATAAAAATAAATGAAGGGAGGTGAAAAAACTAAAAGTATCCTGGCGAACAGACAGAACGAGGCAGCAGATAGACTGACGGACGAGGCTAGAGAATCAGGCTGAGACAAGTCTGTACAATTAGCCGGTGTGATTAGATTAGACTACTGTGCTGAATAAAGCCTAGGGATACACTGGCCTAGTTGGCACACACACACACACACACACACACACACACACACACACACACACACAAGCACACACAAAGTACTACCACAGCTTTTAATACTTGACAAGTAATCCGGACTTATGTAATTGTGCTCTCGTCAGTACAGACAGACAGGTTGTCTAGCTGTCAGCTGTGTAATTGTGTCTACATGATGACAACAGTAAACTGCAGTCAATCAGGACACTGATGTTCAACAACAATCACCCTCATTAGTCATTAGTCGCTATTGTCATCCTAGATTTAACAATGAAATAAGCCAAAATGCTTGTCTAAAAAACGTCTTTGAAATAAATGAAGCGTGAATGACAAATTCCTCTGAGGATTAGACGCTAATTTGAAACAAATATTTTTGATTTCGCTCGAGAAATTAAGCCCAATGACCTTGTGTCTTGCGTTGACTGATGCATGCTGATAATTCATGAGGCTACTTTACTTCCTTTGTCCCTCAAGATAATAAAACACTCTTTTTGATTTTGACTTGAGGATTGTTGCATCTGTGGCTTTTTTCAAAATTTTCTTTGATTTGCAAAAAAGGGGAGATGCTGCAATCACGGGTCGAAACAATGTGTCTTAGTTGTTGCTGATTATTTGAGGGGGTGATAATGTCGCCTTGATTACTGTCAGTCTGTTTTAATTGAATGCGGTGGAGATTGACTTCACGGGAGGGACACAAATGTGTTTACAAGTACGTGTTTTATCCCAGATAGTTGCAGTTAAGGTCATAGTCAGGATGAACTATTTACAATAGGAAGAAAAGTACTTCTTATTGTCTTTATAGATTCATCTGTTGATTTCTTTTCAATAATTACTTACTACTAAGTATAGGGATGGGAAGAAAATTGATTGTATCACGATTTTTACGACTTTTTAATACCAGAATCGATATATATCGATATATCCATATCTGTCAACCAAAACAAACTGCAGCGGGCCACATTTTAGCACTTCTGGTTCCCTTGTCTGGAAGTCAATGGGTTTTTAGTTAGATGTCTGAAATAAGGTCTGTGGTCAACACAAGCTGAAGAGATTTTAACGTTTTGTTCTACGACGTAAAATACATCAATGAATAACCCACTCCTGAATTTTGAAGCCTTCATGTGTCTTAAAAAAGGCGGTTGCTAACAAGTGGCTAAATGAGACTACTAAACTTCATCACACCGACTCGTCCGCCTTTACAGCCTCGTTGTGTAAACTTGTGTAGTTCGTTTATAGCTATAACCAAAATTAGGTCAAGGGACCAGGAGACAGTGTGGGAGATCCAAGGGGTCCCCTCAAAATGGGGAATACTTACATTTGGCGCTGATTTTCCTCATATCAAGAGAAGCGTACATCCTGTTTTAGCTTCGTGGTGTAGTTTGTTTATAGCCTAACGTTAGCTTTTTATTTCTGGCGATTGCATTCACACTTCAAAAAATCATAACAGTGGTGTTCATATGTGGAGATTATCTTGCCGAACAAAACGTGCAAGTATCATAAACGTGCAGAGCTTATTTTCTGCAATAATCCAAAACCCAATGGAGAAATCCCATTGACTTTTTGTCGAGGGAACCAGGATGATGCTAACTTCCTGGTTGGCCTACAAAAATACATCATCCCTGCAGCACTCTTATTATCTCAGTCTGTTCTCAAGTTAGCACATTCGTCTTTCACTGAATGCACAGACACAAAGGCTTCAAACATGATTCAGACGACCAGAATGGTTTCATAGTGTGCATGTAGACCGGTTTCCCTTTAGTGTGTTAAACTGTGTCTCATCCCTTGTGCTGTGGTGCTGATGTCAACATATGGTCAAAAGTGGTCGTATGTTTAATGAGCCCGGGCCTCAAGAGAGAACAACCCAGCTCATTAAATCCTGAGAAAAAAAAAAGAAAAGTTTATCCTAATGTATAGGAACAATGACCTTTGGCTGATTAATGCAGAATGAGATCAGTAACTGGGAAACTCCAAAAGGACTCTGCGCTGCAGTTCTTTAACTGCATTACTATCACACTCATTTTCCTTAGTCAGCTTCTTGTCTCACTGCAGTTTTATGGCTGCTGAGAGACTGAACTGAGAGATTAAGGACTCATAACAAGTTGCTTCATGTAGAGTGTCACCTCTAATGTCCTTTTAGTGCATAATGGAATGAGCCATTAGGCCTGACCTATTTACCCCGGTCTCCGTTAAGATTCTGTTTGAAATGTCATTTTGGTCCGGTGCAGTTGGTGGCATGAAGCGGTGGCTCCCAAAATTAGGTCAAGGGACCAGCAGACAGTGTGGGGGATCCAAGGGGTCCCCTCAAAATGGGGAATACTTACATTTGGCACTGATTTTCCTCATATAAAGAGAAGCGTACATCCTGTTTTAGCTTCGGGGTATAGTTTGTTTATAGCCTAACGTTAGCTTTTTACTTCTGGTGATTGCATTCACGCTTCAAAAATCATAAAGTGGTGTTCATATGTGGAGATTATCCTTCTGAACAAAACATGTAAGTATCATAAGCGTGCAGAGCTTATTTTCTGCAACAATCCAAAACCCAATGGAACAATCCCATTGGCTTTTTGTTGAGGGAACCAAGGCGATGCTAACTTCCTGGTTGGCCTATAAAAATACGTCAACCCTGGAGCACTCTATAGCCCCTTTCAACACCAAATGTGTTTCATCCACGTTTTTTCAGCTGTCCATCTCAGTTTTAAGCAATAAAGCTGTCTAAACTTGTGGCGTAATGGCTAGTGTTTCATGACCCAACTACTATCAGTCGCAGTCTTTTCAAAGTACAACTCAGAACAAGAGTTATGTTGTGGATGAGTGCTAGAGACTGTGTGTCTTCCACCCTCTGTGGCATGGAACTTTCCAAAAGAGCCTGACCAGTGCTGGGTAGTGGTATACCAGTATTGATATTTGAGAGTTTAAAGGGGACGTATCATGCTAATTTCCAGGTTCATACTGTACATACAGGTTGCTTTAATGTTTAAAAAACACATGGAGTGTGTTCCAATCCACGTACTTCCTGAAGTACACTTCAATGTAGTGCACTTTGTGCACTCTGTACTCACTTGAGTAGTGCGTAATTTTCAGCGGGGTAGGGTCGTCTCAAATCGAATACTCTGCGGAACATTGACCGGAAATGCCGATCGCAACATTTGACCGCGGCTCGCTACCCGCCAAAATATCTTCCGAAAAAAAAATTAAAGCAGAGTGGAAATTACGTTTCCAACGTCGTCGCCTACGCCTACGATGTGTCCTCATGTTGGCTGAAAATGCGCCGGTATGTTTACGTATTGTACTGTTTTATTCTGTTATCTACGTATGTTTGAATAGTGCTCGTGGCTCCGCCCCTTCCGCTACGTAGCCAAGATGGAGGCAGTTGAGTGTGGAAAGTGTCCAGCGTTCCACACTCAACGATCTGACCATTTTGAGTACAACATCCGTGTACTTTGAGTGCACTGCATTTGCCGTACTACCCAATTGGAACGCACTATGCACTCAAAATAATGAGTATGTAGTACAGAAGTATTCGGATTGGAACACATCGATTATCTTTAAATCAAAAACTGACATGGCCATTTTCAAAGGAGTCCCTTGACCTCTGACCTCAAGATATATGAATGAAAATGGGTTCTATGGGTACCCACGAGTCTCCCCTTTACAGACATGCCCACCTTATGATAATCACATGCAGTTTGGGGCAAGTCATAGTCAAGTCAGCACACTGACACACTGACAGCTGTTGTTGCCTGTTGGGCTGCAGTTTGCCATGTTTTGATTTGAGCACATTTTTTATGCTAAATGCAGTACCTGTGAGGGTTTCTGGACAATATTTGTCATTGTTTTGTGTTGTCAATTGATTTCCAATAATAAATATATACATACATTTGCATAAAACAAGCATATTTCTCCACTCCCATATTAATAAGAGTATTAAATACTGGATAAATCTCCCTTTTAAGGTTAATTTTGAACAGATAAAAAAAATTGCAATTAATCATAATTATCTACAATCATGCGATTAAATATTTGAATCGATTGACAGTCCTACAGTAGTATTTTTTGTGTTAGCATGAAACTCTGTCGTATCGTTTTTTTTCTTTTTAAATGACGCATTGATAAATGTGTGTGTGTCGTAGCAACATCTAGCCAGACTAAAATTGCATTGTCATTCCAACACTTGACTGGTCTTCATTGTTTATGTGTGATATTGTGTGTGTGTGTGTGTGTGTGTGTGTGTTAAGGCTTTCAGCACGGGTGACTGTGCATCACTGTAAGTTCAATGTGCAATTTTGAATCCATATAATGTGGGTTGGGAGGTAGCAGGCAGTCAGTCAGGGCTCTCTCTGGGGAGGCGGGTCCCTCTGTTTGGCTGTGCTCTCTGATTTTCTTTTTACTTTTCTTGATATTTTCTCCAGTCAGAAGGAACGAGATGGCTTTTTTGCTGCGTGACTGCAGCTTGTAATGTCTCCGCCGCCTCTAGCTGCTGATTTTGCACATGCTGTGCTTCTTTGTGTGATCTTTTCATGTGCGCGTCTCTGTATTCAAATACACCTGCATATTCATCATCTTTACATACTTCTTTGAATAGCACGCAAGGTGTTGCCTGTTTGTATTTTCGTGTGTATGCAGGTCTTCATTGTAGAAGAAGGTAAAGCGTCTGTTCTTTTCAGAGAGGCCTTTAAAGGCACCAGCGTGTCATTGAATGTAAGTCATTTTATCCAGGACTGAACTAAATAGTTTGTTTTATCTAGATAAGAGCTTCTTCAAAGGATGGCATGTGGCCTTTTTCTGTATTGACTGCTTTCTCTTAATGTTTCATTTCACTGTAAATGTTTTTTTCTGACGCTTTAGTTTCCCTTTAATGTTAGGGAATCTGGTTGAATGGTTTGTGGTTGACTGTAGGAGATGAAAAGGCGCTGGTTGAAAAAGTGGGATCGCCTCGCCCCTTTTTCTATATTCCCAAATGTGAAGAAAAGAGTTGAAAAGTTTATAACTTAATATTAGCTGTCTTGTGCAACGTTGCAAAAAAACATGTTTGTCGGCTTCTTATTCTTAGTGATGTATTGCCTTTAGCTATAAGAAGGAAGAGGCTGGAGTTGTTTCTGTACCATTTGGAAGTAAAGGAGCACCAGAGATGTTAGTAGAACCAATTAAGAATCACAGTCCAACTGTGGAAATAAACATTATACTAATGGGAAAAAAAGGAAATGCTGCTTTTGTTTGGCAAACTATCTAATGGCTGAATTTCTTCGGAAATATCTTTATGTATTAACTGTATTAATTTAGATATTTTCCAAAGTAAAAGTCTCTAAAAGTGTAACACAATAAATCGTAATATTAAATCGCAATACTTGTAGAATCATAATACTTAAAAATTGCAATACATATCGAATCAGCACCCAAGTATCAGGATATTATTGAATCGAGGGATAGGTGTATCGTCCCAGCTCTATGCCGAATATAATAATAACCACCCCACATAATGAATAGTCTCTAAGGAAATGGTTTTAAATTTCTCCTCTCTACTTCCAGGTAATCATTCTCTTCCTTTTCATGGCACAGACTTCATACCACTGATCATTCACAACGCCAGAATCCATTTAGGACAAATGTGGTCAATCTAGTAGCCTATTCTTTTCTCTCTTTTTTACAGTCTTACGCCGTTTAAACTAATAAGACAGATTACCTTGACATAAAAAAAAGTCCTGTTGTGTGTTGCCATGGCAGCCAGTCCGGTGGAAGTAGTTAACAGTATCGCCAGCAGCAGCAGGCCCGTGCTGGTGGCCATGTAACAAAGTCTGATGTTAAGCAGGCCCTCTGCAGCTCATCACTTAACGTCCACTTTACATCTGTTGTTTGGCTCAATTAAATGACATCATATGTATGAGCCCAGTGTTTATGCCTACAGACAATCTCTGTTTTGATTTCTCCTCTAATCCGTCCAGTCTCGTCACGTCTTTTGTCTGGGTTTTTGATGCTCGGGACGCCGAGCCAATCAGCTTGGCTACTGAATAGCACATCAGGAGACGTTTAAAGCAAAATCCTTGGAGAGCCCTTGAGGACGGGCCTTTGATCAGTTGTCTCTTTATGGAAGTGTAGGCTAATTTTGCCGAATGGCTTCTTCTCTCTTTATAGTCTTTGTACGGAGCTCGTCTGTCAGTATGGATTGTCAGATTAGAGCCTATAGCTTTTAAACACATCTCCATACAACACAATATGCACACATTCAAGCGTATAGTATAACCATTTACTCTGTTTACTGGTACACTTATTTACGTTTTTTTGTGTCTGTCCTTGCTCTTGATCTCTGCTGCCTGTTTTTGTTCTTCCTGGTTGTTGCTGTTAACCCACTGAGACCCACAATAGACCCGGTTTTGTCTTTTTTTAGGGGCGCACAGGGGGTTTTTAGGGGGAGATAGCAGGTCAACAGTAGATATCACATAGAAGTGGTGTACATAATCTGAAAGCTGGGAACCTGAAGACGATACCATTTGTTACACAGTGCTAAATTTAACCATTTTTTACCACTTGAGAATTGATCAAAAAGGATCAATAATCCCTCCAAAATACCACATTAAGACACCAAGACCTTGAGGAACACCATACATTGACACTAATACTTGACATTTGGAGATTTCTGTAAGAATTATATTTGTCTGCGATTGAACGAGCACTTCTGTTGTGTAAACTGCTCAGAAACCCCCTTATTGTCAATCTATCTAGGAAAGCCATCCATCCTCTGAATGCTCTAGGTCTCTAGTTTGTCGCTGTAAAGGTTCATGAGGCTGTGATTATCCTAGAGGTCACCACAGGTCATTTTATACAGCGAGGGCAAGTTTCAAAAAATTATCTCACTACAATGAAATACTATGGGGACTAATATCATTACACATGAATACAGTTGGGCTCATTTGATCCACAAGAGTCTCAGCTTTACAGTGCTACCCAATTTATGTAATTCAAGACTGTTTAGGGACCCCAGGATACAGAAATATTCAAATACATCATTTTAGAATAGGAGAAAATAACACATTTATACTGCATTCAAAAAACTGCATGTGATTATCATAAAGTGGGCATGTCTGTAAAGAGGAGACTCGTGGGTACCCATAGAACCCATTTTCATTCACATATCTTGAGGTCAGAGGTCAAGGGACCCCTTTGAAAATGTCCATGGCAGTTTTTCGTCGCCAAAATTTAAAGTAAGATTGGAGCGTTATTTATCCTTCTTCGCGACAAGCTTGTAGGACATGGTTGGTACCAATGGATTCCTTAGGGTTTCTAGTTTCATATGATACCAGCATCTCCATTCTAACTTTAATGCGTTAAAGAAATTAGTGGCATTAAAATTAATTTGTTTTAAGTTTTTCTAGTTTCATATGATATCTGTACCCTCTAGCTCTATAAAACAGAACCTGCTAGAGGATCTGAAAGACGAAAAGTTTGTCGGGATTGCCCGTGCAGGGGGTTGAAGTTAAAACGTCTAGATTAGAGCAGCCACCTGTCAGATTTAAAGTAACCCATGTCCATCATTGCAGCTGTTGAGAGAGACCGTCCTTCCATGCGACTGACATCAACTGCATGTCTGTCTCTTTTCCACCCTCTCAGTGGCGTACGTGTCCGTCTGTCTGTCACCATCACTGCCCCTCATCCCGTCTGTCTGTCTGTCTGCCTGCGCGTCCGGCCTCTCCACACTAGAGTTGA
>CAKAOI010028513.1:13776-40037 GCA_916701655.1 Sebastiscus albofasciatus
GGAGAAAATAACACATTTATACTGCATTCAAAAAACTGCATGTGATTATCATAAAGTGGGCATGTCTGTAAAGGGGAGACTCGTGGGTACCCATAGAATCCATTTTCATTCACATATCTGGAGGTCAGAGGTCAAGGGACCCCTTTGAAAATGGCAATGTCAGTTTTTCCTCGCCAAAACTTTTGCGTAAATTTGTAGCGTTATTTAGCCTCCTTACCGACATGGTAGCATGACATGGTTGCTACCAATGGATACATTAAGTTTTTCTAGTTTCATATGATATCTGTACCCTCTAGCTCTATAAAACAGAACCTGCTAGAGGATCTGAAAGACGAAAAGTTTGTCGGGATTGCCCGTGCAGGGGGTTGAAGTTAAAACGTCTAGATTAGAGCAGCCACCTGTCAGATTTAAAGTAACCCATGTCCATCATTGCAGCTGTTGAGAGAGACCGTCCTTCCATGCGACTGACATCAACTGCATGTCTGTCTCTTTTCCACCCTCTCAGTGGCGTACGTGTCCGTCTGTCTGTCACCATCACTGCCCCTCATCCCGTCTGTCTGTCTGTCTGCCTGCGCGTCCGGCCTCTCCACACTAGAGTTGATGCATAGCCAGATTAAGCCCGTCAGACTTGTCACACTCGGCTGACAGTCAGCGTGACACAGAGCCAAATCAGACAAGGATGTGACGAACGACGCCTTCAGCCTACCTTTGTTTGCTTTTGCTTTGCCAGTCATTTTGTGCATCATTTCACACTTCAGATGTTATTCTTTTCCTGTGGCAAATGATGGATTAGATAATTCCTCCAAAAAGAAAAGAAAAAAAGAGGTTATTTTTTCAGGCATTTCTGCTTTCTACCTAAGAAGGCTAGAGGATGATATGCACCAGGGATGTTGTCAGGTCAGTAAATTGCCAGAATAAAAAGGAATTTTTGGAATGAGGCCGACACAAAGTCGCAACAAACAGCTTTATCTAATTCAGTGTGTTCTTAGAATAGGAACAGATAGACTTAGTACGGAGCCCTATTGGGGCCATTGTAGGTAAAAAAAACACAACAACAAGGAGCCGAAGGAGGGGGGTAATATTCTGACAAAAAACTCTGAATTTCCGAGATTAAAGTCATGCATTAAGAGAAAAAAAACTTGGATATTCTCTGATTTTAAAGTGGCAAATTTACAAGAAAAAAACTCACAAATTTCTGAGAAAAAAATTGAATATTCTCTGAGATTATAAAGTCATAAATTCATGAGAAAAACTCACAAATTTACATGAAAAAACTCTGAAAAATTGGGTTTTGTTTTTTTTGTTGTTCAAGGAAGCACATCACTTCACTTTGCAAGCTTGGATCAACCTCATCAGACGCCACCGTTAAACACTGCAGTAACGTAAGCCGCAGAGTCCAAAATATATTATATTTTAGCGGACTATAAGGCCATCCATCCATCCATCCGTCCATCCATCCATCCATCCATCCATCCATCCATCCATCCATCCATCCATCCATCCGTCCATCCATCCATTCATCCAACCATCCATCCATCCATCCATCCATCCATCCATCCGTCCGTCACACTGACGCAGTGACAGTTGGGCACGGTCCCTTAACGATTCTAGTGTGTAACTATGGTAACGCAGTGCGTTTGGAGTAACGTTTTCCCAGCGGTTGTTTTTTAGTGTTAGCTGCGCTGAAATAAAAAAAATGCCTTTGTGTAGTCAGAGGATAGAAGTTGTTCATCTCTACTTTCCTGTAACTTCTACAATATTAATGTTTATGTATGTTCATAAAAGAACACAGGCAGAACTTAATAGAAAACATATGTATGTATCTCTAAGGACCTTCGCCTAGCTCAGAGGCCGTTCGTCAGAGAGGACATCGGAAACAGCAATCTTAAGGATTTATATGGTAACCCAACGGCAAAATAAAATGTACAGCAGGTCTAACATGAGAATAAAGTACAATGTATACCAATGTCATCATTATGTTCATGAAATAACTCAGAAAGAACATGAAAGAAAATGTGAATATGTATCTTTCAGGACCGTCGCCTCACTCGGAGACCATCCTTTCCATGATAACGCTAGGCAAAAATCAAAAAATGTAATTAAATTTAAAAAACGCAACTATCGTTGTAGTGAACCAGACTAAACACTTTTAAGCCAACAATATTAGGGACCAATTGTTTATTTATATTAAAATAAATACATTTATTTATGAAAATAAAAATCTTTTTTGTCTTTTAAAAATGTTTGTTTTTGAAACCATTGTGATGTCAGATGTGCGTTGCGGTTTACGGGGCTAGGGTTAGGGTTCTGTGGGTGCCTAGGGCACCTGAAGGGCTAGAGCTGGCCCTGTAAATTGTTCATTGCTGTCATTGTGCTCTTCATCATTGCGTTCATTCATTTGAATGTTAGTAGTAATTAGTTGTGGTGTAGTTTAATAAACCTTTCATATATAAAGCACTTGATCATCTGGTTTTGTGTGAATGAAACATTATAACTGTATATGAGCCATGAACTCACTGGCAACTTTCACAATTGAGACTGAATTAACTAATAATTAATAATTGGCTCTCAATTTCCCTTTTTGAATAGCGGTGCCCCGAGGCGGATTCAACGCAAGTTAAATTCTGTTAAAACTGATTATTTCTGGTAGCTGGAGTTGAGTGCAATCACTCTCCTTTATCTTTTATACCAAGTTAATGTGTTTACGGTGCGTATTCTTGGAGCCCTTGAGGCTTATTAGTTATGGTGACATATTTTGGTTTTATGTAATGCATTTATTCTATGGTCACTTGCCAACAAACTGTCATAAGTCATCAAATTGGAAAAACAGTTAATCATTACCAGCGGCGACAGCGATGCTGGTATTGTTTTCACCTTGTGAGCCTGTGTGTGACTCATCGTAGCAGAATGTGGTCCTGAAGACACCTGCTGTTGCGGCAACTACCACAGAGGACGTTTAGAGACTTTGTCTGTGGACAGATTTTGTCAGCGGGATAGCGCCGCAACCCTGCAAGATGCAGTCACGAAACCTTACAGGTGTGTGGTTGAGATCAAAATGAAGGCCGAATATGAAGATGGGTATGTTCCGGCGGAAGTAGAGGGGTAGGAAGTGGCCCCTGGCCCGCTTTGGCGTCGCGACTGGTGTGATTCCATTGCAAGATGGTCTCTAGTTTATTTCTGACTAATTTTTGATCTTGCTTTTTTGTTACATCATGAAATTAAATACATGAAATATATTATGCTGACACTTTTGTCTGAAGCAAACACACACACACACATCGGGAGCAATTTGTGGTTTAGTGCCTTGCTCAAGGATATTTGTGACCTGTGGATAGGAAGAGCCAGGGATCCAAACACAAACACTACACTACAATTCTATAGTTCCCAAACATCAGACATAATATGTGATCCAGAGTAGGCTCACATGACCACGCCCCCTTTTTGGGGAAACCAGTCACGTGTCCCTCGTAGACGGTAACAGAGTAAACAGAAGAAGTTGAAACATGTCTCCAAACTTCTACTTTAAACAAACCAGCAATAGTAATAACGCTATGCTGAAGAGTTGCTGTGTAGTTGGTTGCACCAACAATAAATCCCAAAACGCTGATCTCTGATTTGTTCCCCTGCGGTGTCCTAAAAAGATCTAATAGAGGAGCTTTATGGCTCCAAGCTATAGACCAGACCAGCATGGCTTTATGGCTCCAAGCTATAGACCAGACCAGCATGGCGTCATCTCTGAGGCTGCGCTCCCTTTTGGGGGAAAGAAACTCGCCGTCACAGGAGAGAAAATGATGAAAAGCTGTTGTGTAGCGGGTTAACCGAGGTTTTCACACTGACATCTGAGGCTCATACGATACGTGAATATTCACTCCCAGTGTGCTAAATGGCTAAAGTGACTAGCATGACAAGCTAACGTTAGCTTGAGTGGGAGTCTGCTGCAGTGATACAGTCATACATTAACGTTATAGCAGCATCAGACTGTCGTCTCCAACTAAATCTCAGCCTATAGATCAAACATTTGGCTGTTAACACGTTGATTATTCACAGACAACACTTAGCCTAACAGGATTTAATCAGATATATAGAGATGTCTGGATAAGCAATATCTCTCACTGTGTTGGACGGGGGAAGACTGAAGGGACATGACGGCGATCAACCTTTATTAAGGTATCGTGAACGCTCAGGTTCAGGCAAGGTCACAAAATAATGTGTATAAAACAATTGTTTGTATAACAAGAGATAAATGCATACAAATTTGTGTAAACTACAATCCAAACATATGTCAAATGCAAAAAAAGAAGAAGATGAGAAAGGCTTTGAAATGACTACAGTGAAGCAGGTGTTTGAAGGACAGATGTCGGGCGAAGCCGAGTGGAATTGTTGCCAAAACTGCTGCGTGCACAAACTCAAATGTGTTCAGCTAAACCATCAGGCGCTGGTGCTTTGGTACTGCTGCTGTTATTACCTACAGGTAAGTAGTGGTGTATTTGTTTAGAACTGAAATGAAACACCTGTGTAAGTGATTAACCAGGTGTTAATCACTTACAGGAAAATAAGTGATACCTGGCAGCCAGTCACGACTGAACATCCTCAGTGGCCGTGGTGTAACGCACAGCAGACGGGGAGCATCAGGTTCAAGAGCAGGGTCTGAAAATGGAACTAAATCAATTTAGACCAAGTGGGTTATATATAGTTAGTAATGGGCATAATAGCCTGTTAGGTAAGACTTTGGTAGATTGAGTAGCAGGGACTTTATTGTCCTAATAATACATGTTTCCAGAGTGATCTCCACGGCTATACCACTAGAGATAAGTGAGTAAGTATGTTTCTTTTGTTTTTTTGATTTGGGTGAACTGACCCTTTAACTTGTACCTTAAAATGCAAAAGAAAAAAAGAAAAGAATTAATAAAAATAAATACATAAATTAAGAAAGGGGAAATTAAACAGAAGAGTAACTAAATAAGGGAATTAATACAAAGATAAATAAATAAAGAAGCAAATTAAAACAGAAATATCAATTTATTTCACATTTTATCAATTAATTAATGGCTGCATTTATTTTTTTATATTATTTTTGCTACATCTAATGACATATTTATTTATTCACTGAGTCATTTATTTATTGATTGATTGATTTTTGTTATATATGTTTGTACTGTACACTGAGTTCAACAATTCAATTGACTTCAAATGAAAATAAACAAACCATTAAAGGGGACACAATGATGATTGTTTGGGTGATTATCCATATACAGTACATACTGTAACTAAAAACTGTTGTCCTTGTTCTCTGTCCTTGTAAGACAAACAGTAGCAAACAGTGA
The DNA here is from genome assembly GCA_916701655.1 of Sebastiscus albofasciatus. Classification (NCBI taxonomy): domain Eukaryota; kingdom Metazoa; phylum Chordata; class Actinopteri; order Perciformes; family Sebastidae; genus Sebastiscus; species Sebastiscus albofasciatus. The sequence goes on from CAKAOI010028513.1 coordinate 19,101, forward strand.
GACAGTAGCTGCTGGGCTCAACCTCAATACGCCGCTGTTAAACTGCAGCCTGGCCACGAGCCAAGCTCGTCAAACTGGAGTACAGTATGGACGGGACTAATGAAGCACACTAGAGTGGATCCTCCATTAATCATTTGGGGGTCTTGTATAATCTTCATCTAGCCGTGTGTGACAGAGTGTCTGTGTCCTTAAACGACCTTTTGTCTGCCACCAGCATTCACCTATTGCACAAAAGATCCTCATGAGCGAATGCTGCACTTCCACTGTGTTATCTTCTGTAAACTATGATATCACTAAGTAGCTCAGTGGTGCATTCATTAGCTGAGCAAAAATGATACCAGTGCAAAATGACTGTGGTGAACAGTCAAAGACATTTGTTAAACCCCTTGTTCCATCAAGACTTAATTTGACTCCCTAATCATAACACATTATTGACTTTGGATGTCTGATGCTGGACCATTTAAAGTGTCTAAAAGCACCTGTGACTGGCTTTCCCTGCTGGATCCAGTTTCATTGAATGGTGATACTTCATGTTAAATAATGTTGCGTGATGTTGTATTTCCCTCTTTACTGCCGTTTTGTTTGATTAATGGTAATCTGGGAGACTATAAACTATGAATAAAAGTCCAGATTCATGTTTTTACTTGTTAAACATGCAGAAGTTGAAGTACTTTTGAGGATATTTTGCATGTCATGTCACACATTTTAAGCTTTTTCGGGAAAGTTAAGCAGTAAACTGTCACATACAGATGCACGGTCGCAAAACTACTTGGTTAAGTTTAAGAAAAGATCCATGGTTTAGGTAAAAATAAATATGTTTGTTGCGTAAATGAAGTTATGTACGTCAGTAAGTGTTATTCAAATGCCATTTGGTGAAACCAGACTATGTTTTTTGTTTTTTTTGCCTAAACCTAACCAAACTATGACTGTTTCGAGGGCGTATATTATTGTAGTAGGCATGTCCTGTAGTACTGGGCCTGAAAATCCGGGATTGGACAGTAAACGAACATAGTTTAGAGACTATAAAACTGGGGTGGACACAAAATAAATCACCTTACCGACTGTTTTTTTTTTTTTTTTGGAAAGAGAAGGATCTAGATATTTGAGCATCCAAACCAGGCAACGCTGCCTGTGGGCCTTATTCAGCAGTGTCTGTGGGCTTTTTTTCCGCACACAGTTCCCCTTATTGTTTGAATCCAAAGAAATAAAACTGAATATCACCCTTAGCCGTTTTATAATCTGAGAGACGATCCACGTAGTTTTATTGTCCAGCAGGGAGACATTTCATATTTCCTCTAGCCGATACTGTTAGATAAGAGTCAGACCAAATATGAACAGTCCACCAGAGCCACATTTTTGAGTGACTCTTTTTCTCCACGTCTGTTGCAGCACAAGTCTGAATCACCTCAGTAGCCCCAGTTCTTGGTTTGTTATGCAATCACATTCTCAGCATGCTTGAATTTTCAGTGTAACAGATGCGACCAACCCCATGGTTTAATAGTCTGTTCCCCAATCCATGTTTGTCTGACTGACTGCTGTCTCACTGATAAGCACATGTCCCTGTGTGACCCAGCAGAGGAGTCAGAGCTGGCTGTTAGAGTTGCTAGTTATCCCCATATGTTGCAATGACAGGCAGATAGTACACACATACACATACTCCAATACTAATAATGCCACGATGGAAACTCTCCTTCCTTTACCAACTCCAGGGAGGTCAGAGAGGTCATGTACGGCTCCATAACAGCAGGGCTGAAGCTGGTAAAGCTAGTCATTATGAAGGTTTGTGCATTTCCTTTGTTCAAATACAGTCTCTCGAGGCCACCATGCAGTGTTTTTTGTATTATTGTATTCCATTTTAAAGCTGCAGTGGGTAAAAATTACGATGGAGCATTAGGGCCACATCGAGAAAAAAAAAAAAAATTGGAGATTTCGAGACTAAAGTCATAATATTATGAGAATGAAGTCATGATAGTATAAAGTAGTAATTTCACGTGTTATTTTAGAGGGGAAATAGAGCAGCCTGTGTGAAAATGAGGAACGTGGAGCACCTGGTGAAATTATACTTTAGTATAGGTTTCACAAATAACGAAATACTTCATCTTTTGGCACATCAGCACCACATTATCATCAGTATCAGGACCGTGAAAAGATTGTGCAATTTCTTGCACAATATTACGACTTTCTTCTCGTAATATTACGACTTTTTTCTCATAAAGTTATGACTTAATCCTTGAAATCTCTGATTTTGTTCCCCCTCAATGTGGCCTGAATACTCCGTCGTAAGAAATGGAGCTAATATGATTAAAAAAAGTTATTTTTATAAAATGGTCACTAGATCCTGACAGTAGTGCATGAGACAGGTAATCTGAAAAAATCAATATTTCCCCCCTTCCCCAGCTCCGTAATTATTATTTTTATTCCTAATACGCAGTTGGTATAATAACTTTGTTTTTTTCCTGTCTTCACAACCCCATAGTCCTCTCACGACCCCTTACATTTATTTTGTGACCCTTTGGAATAAGATGACCAAAATGTAAAGTCGTTAAAACTAGCCATAACTCAACCCACTGTGATAGTAAATTACTAAATGCATGTTGATGCATCAGTCACAATCTAATAATGACATTAATAATAGTATAACACTCTCAGGGGCCATTTTATTGCTTTTGGCTTTTTTTGGGGTGGGGTAGGGGGAGTCGCTTCTTTTGAGCTTGTTTCTTTGGACATGGTTGCTTGTTTCTCTCGTGAGAACTGGCAACACTGTCAGTCACTCACTCACTCAGTGACAGACTTTTGCGTTTGTAGGGCCGGCCCTCTGCGGTCCAGCCAAAAAAAGCAAGGACAGCAGACTCTTGAGCACATTTAAAGCCACTGTGAACATCAGTGTACTCTTTCTTTTTTTTGCCCTAGCCATGTGTTTCTAATCACCTGTGGTCGCTCGATTATTCAGTACGGGATGAGTTAGTTTTGTCCAAATAAGAAGGCGTCATCTTTCTTTGCAAGTCTCCTAGAAATGACTTTTATATATTACTAAATGATGTAATTGCTGCCTATGTATGTTCAAATGCAATGTTTTGTTTTCCTAATGAATGAAGGGCTACATTTATGTGCTGGTGTTGCAGGGAAGTGGTTGGAGTGGATGGATGGCATGTGATTAGTTTTAGGCAACAAAAGCACTTAGTGAAAGCTTGTGGTTTGGGTAAAACATGAATAAATGCCTCATGCTAAGAACTGCAAAAGTTTTTCTGTAATGCAGTAGTTGTTACGAGCAGATGTTGTATTGTAAGATCGGATATTTTGGTGGAAAGCAAACAAAATATGTTGTTAGTGAACATTTTTCAGCGCTTCGACAAATAACACGTCTCTTTCTGCTGTTTTCCAGTTCTTTGTCAGTGAGAAACTTAATCAAAAGTTGATAGAGACAATCAAACGTTTCCATTTTTCCCTTTTCTTTTTCAATTATAAATGTTACACTGCTGCGGCGGCGTTTCCCAGACGTTTGTGTTCTCTGCGTTGCTCAGACTTTGAAGTCTTCCAGCCGGATAGATCCAGAGAAGACGCAGGAGTCCATGGGTTGTCCTTAAATGACCGGAGCGCAGACAAACACCCACCTGGAGCCTCAAATCCCGTCGTCCAACAGCAAACACACAGCCTGTCGGGACGACTAGCCGTCCTCAGATGACCCGGCAGACAGACAAACAGACAGACAGAGAGATAGCGGTAGTAGTGGTAGTTGTAGTAGTAGTTTTTGTCCTCAGTTGACCGCGTAGACAGACACTCAGTGAGGTCAGACTGGACTGACATAAAGGTAGTCAGCAGAAAGAGTGTGTGTGTGTGTCAGATTGGAAGAAATTGGTTGGAACAATCCTACCTGATAAGCCACTGACGGTTTGTGCAGTGCAGTCGTTTTATATGAAATATAATGTAACATAAATAATATAACATTCATATAAAGGAATCAGATATAAAGTCCTTACTCCGAGACTCCTGAATAGAGCATATGATGTTTTAATTTCTCCACCAGAATAGAGTGAGACTGTGATTTAACACACACTATACAATAATGTCGTTATCAGTTGCTGGGATATGCACACGTTGTAAAAACCCCACGTTTTAATTTCTGTCTCTTGCTGTGCAGCTGCACCTTAGTCGCTCCAACTCTGACAAGAATAACTTGCTCTGCAGTAAGATTAAAAAAAAAAAGGCAAATCTATTCTGGGACTTTTTTTTTTGCTGTTAAAGTTTCATAAATCAGTAAGTTTACTTTTGTCAGCTGCTCCAGTTGTGTGGCAGGTGTATAATATGGACTCAACTGAAACATTAAAGCTTCAGAAGGCAGAATGTTTTTGGCATCATTGGGCAAAAAATCCATAATAACCTTTCAGCATATTGTAATTTAAGTGTTCTGAGAGAAAACTAGACTTTTGCACCTCCTCATGGCTCTGTTTACACGCTTTAGAAAAATCTAGCCCGTGACGGGAGACTTTGGCCAATCACAGGTCATTTCAGAGAGAGAAAGCGTTCCTATTAGCTGTGCTCCGGCTGGTGGCGGTGCTTGGTATTTCCTCAACTGATCTCAACATGGTATCGCTTTAATAACCTGTGTGGGCAATGTGAGCAGGACTGCTTCATGATAACATTGAATTTTTATATGATCTTTGCATCAGTGTGATGGCATATATACGTGCCTGCCTGGTTATTGTATTCATTTTGCAAGTGATCCTGCAGAGAATGTGCTATTACTAAAATGTACTAATACCACAATATCTATTGATGTGGCAATATAAACGTACATATACCGTGATAGAGGATTTTCTTCATATCTCCCACCCCTAAACCAGAATATATTACTGTCCCCACCCTCCCGTCTTCACCTCCGTAATATCTTACTTTATTTAACAGGAAATCATGAACAGTAAATCCTGTTAAATTGGGATTTCTATAGACAAACTTGTATTAAATGTGGGTTTGTGACTCCCATCCCATAAAAAATGTGTATCTATACATTTGGTGATTTCTATGATTTTAGCTATATGTGTTAGACAAAAAAATCCCTCTAAAACAGTATGAACCTATCTAAAACATGCACTAGCAAACAATCAAAACAAAGCTCTGGTTAGCTAAAAAGTTCCACTCCCTGTCTCATTTATGATGTCTCTGAATGTCCCAAACTTCATTGAAGAAACTGTAAATTTCACTCCAAACATTTGTCAAATCAAACAGACATGGCTAGAAAACAAAAACGATTCCTGGTTGGAACATAAAGCAATTTTTCTGATTTCATGTAATTTTTTCTTTCCCTTTCCAACCATTCAGTACCACTGACATGAATACAAGTCAAATGCAAAGTGTCTTCTGATATTGCTCGGCATTCAAACTCAGTTTACGGAAGTAAAGTCACTTGTAAAACAGATTTGTTAATGTTGTGACTCTTTGAAGATCGACAGCCCTGATAGTGAATAAATTGCTGCGTCATCAAACTTTATCTCTGTGTGGATTCACAGGCTGCTCCTCTCAATATCAAACAGGATTAATCTGTGATCATTCTGCTCTAAACAGTTAGTCTAGTGTGGCAGCCTCCTCTCCTCTCCTCTCCTCTCCTCTCCTCTCCTCTCCTCTCCTTGACTTTCCCAGAATAATTTCAATCCATTTTATACACCACGGACTTCAACTCTGGACACTAATTTGGCTTCGCCACGAGCAGACAAATTGATGAATCACTGGTAAAGCACATAATGAAGAAGATATCCGTCTACAGTACGTCACGGCAGCCCAGTTCTCGCCCTTTACTTTTCCATTTGTCAGGCCACAAGCTGTTGCGTCTATCCTGACTGCGATAAGACTCGATAAGAACAGGCAAATGCAGCTGAGATAAGACAAGCTAACAGAGATCCGTCGAGCCTTTCCAAACCTCAGACAGGGCGTGTGTTTGTTTACCGTCTGTCTGCTTTTTTCCACCAACAAATTCCTCCCTTCCTGTGTCACTTCTTGAACTTTATTTGATTTTTTTGTCTCCCTCCCCCGCTCTTAAAATAAATATCTTTTTCTTTCTCTTTTTTGTTGCTTTTCCTAGTTTTTCTTCTTCCTACAGGATACTCTGTAACATCTGTCTTCCTCCTGTCTTCCTCCTGTGATTTCCCTGTGATTTTATCTATGCGATCGATCTGTCCTACACAGAGGGTTTGAGATTAACACCTGCCACCCGCTAAATGCGGGTAAAATTGTTGGCAGTGGCGGATAAAATCATCAGGCCATCCACCACTTTGGCAGACAGGGAAACAGTACGGATGGGAATAGAGAATCGGTTCTTGTAGGTTCCTTGTCTGATTCCTTGGCATCTCATGCCTCCATGTCTATTTATTGCTTTCTGACAGTTCCGCATGCACAATGACGCATACGCACGCCGTATTATGTTTCAGTTTGTTTGGGACCAGAGCCACGGAGGAGACGACTACTACTACTACTGAACCTGAGGGGACGTGCTGTATTTTTCCCTGATAATGTGACACTGAGAACAACAAATCCATGTTGAAATCAACAGGAGGAGAGTTAGTAACGTTACCTGTTAGCAGCCGGTGGGCAGCACAGTCCTGATTGGCTAAATTGTTGCCATTGAGTTGCCATTGAGTTACATTATGAGGCGTTCAAGCTCTGCTCAGTAAACATGACTATTGGGCGAAGTTAAATTACAGTTTGATGAAACAACTTGAATAAATCCAGTTGTTTTGCAGATGTTTTCACAGCAATATAAAGTAGATATTAGAGAGAGAATTATGACCTGTATAACTTCCTAACAGCTTGCCGAGATTTTTTTTTTTTTAATCAAAGCAAATATTTAGATAATCATAATCATTTGAATTGTGTGTTTTTAATGCAAATAACCACTTTAGATGACAATAACAAAGTACAGTACAGCACTGTGTACAGTAGGCTAAACACCCTGCACCGAAAAATAGGGCTCTCCCAGAAGCTATCCTATAATTTAAACACTTTAATTTACATTTATAATGCATATAATGTTTTTTATGTAAAATATATTGAACATTGAATGACATCAGATGTAAAATGTTATTCCTTCATTTAGCGCAGAGATTTCAAAAGAGGCAGACAGTGAAAAAGTTGATTTCAGACCCTGCCCATCTTGCAACAATAACAAAAAGGAATAGTTGCTCTTTTACCAAAACCGGTCTTCCTCTGATCCCCCCAGCCCCCTCCTCCTCCTCCTCCTCCTCCTCCTCCTCCTCTGTTCTTTTGGGTTTTATTCCTTTCCCAGTCAAAAAAAAAAGAAGCGGCGCTTTCACACTGTAAATAAAGTTTAGTTGTTTCCTTAGCCGTAGCCTCCCCCAGCCCTGTTTATCAGGCAGACTTCAAAGTGGCACACTGACATGTGGCTCTATCTTCCCCCTGCTCTGTGAAATAGGGTCACAGGCAGCACTTGGCTTTCAGAAAAAAAACTTTTCCCTTTCATGTAAGAACCTAGTGGGTGAGAGGAACTAAAGGGGGCCATGCCAGCCACCCACCTGCTATCCAAACTGAGACACACACTGCGGCTAGTCCTCTGCCTTGTGTGTGGGTGTGTGTGCGTGGGTGGATGTGGACGAGTTGTTGTTTTTGTGCACTTTTCTCAACTGGTCATTGCAGGCCAGCAGTCAGCCCTGCCCATGTTTTGCTTGGGTGTATCTATCTCGCCTGTTGTTTTTGGTATGATTTTATTCATTGACTTTCTCCCTCTCTCTGTGTGTGTTTTCTTTTTCTCTCTTCTGTAGCTGTGGAGTCGGTGTGAGAGCGCCTCCGTGCTTCGTGCTGAGCTCGGGACTGCAGCAACGGGACAAAAGACATAAGAGGAGAAAGAGAGGACGGGAGGCAACAAAATCACGGGAACAAATCGGCGAAAGAGAATCGGAGGAGACGGCATGTTGATTAGAGCTGAGTTTTAGAGACAAACCTGACTGTGGAGGAGACACTGAGAGATATATAGATTCTTAGCTCACAGACAGGAAAGAGGCTCAGAGGCTCACCTGCAGCCACACAGGTTGGAAAAGTGAGAGCCACGAATTCAGGGTGCTGGCCATGGCTGCAGGCGTGCTGCTGGGAGGATAGAGTTCAACCACACCTACACTGCAACTTCCTCAAATTTCATCCATCCTCTCGTAACCTGAATCAGTGTGTCGAGACCCCTCCAACTTCCTCTTCCTCTTAGCCATCACCACATTGCCCAAGTCCTGTGTACTCAACACTGTTAAAAGCCAGTGACATCATCACACAGACTAGTTAACCAGTCAGCTGTGTACTTGGAGCGAGTGACTGTGCGGCAGTCGCAGAGTCGTTGCAGAGTTTGACAGACAGCGGCCTTTTTTTATTCCCGCACATGGACTGTTGATGAAGAAAGATGGCAGCGAGACTGGCAGGCGCCGCCCCTTCCTCTCGGCCACCCTCCCTCCCCCCAGCGGGCGTGGCTCGGACCGGTTAAGGTGTGTCTGTTGGCATCCATCGCAGCATCGGCAGCAGCTGGCAGAGCGCGGGAAGGAGCAGTATGCAGGAAACTGACTTACCGGCCACAAATGCCTTTAAAGGTAAACACTGATAATGCAATGTGTGTCAAATGTAACACAATAACACGCTAACGCAAATTCCTTTTAATGCCACTATTTTCCTTAACGAAACTTGTGATTTTTAGGTTGTAGCTGGCTCAGTTTTGAATCTAGAGTGAAGATACTGGTATCATATGAAACTAGAAAACCTAAACCTCCATTGGTGCCAACCATGTCATAGTAGCTTTTCGAGAAGGAGGCTACATAACGCTCCAAACATGCGATCAATTTTGGCGAGGAAAAACTGTCATGGCCATTTTTCAGAGGGGTCCCTTGACCTCTGACCTCAAGATATCGGATTGAAAATGGGTACATAATACATAAGCCGTATGAACATAAAAACAACGTGGGGAGCATCTGGATGAGCCAACGCACGGCACGGGGGAGGAGATGCTGTCATTTGTTAATACAATGTTTGCGTCCTTTTTTTTAAATAATTGATGAACTGTTCATCATAACCTTTTTATTTGTGAACAAATATAATGAGTTAAACATTATTTAAAAGTTTTCTGAATCTGAATAATAAAATAATCCTTTAACTAGTAATAACTATGGTCCAAAATGATCAAAAACCTTCAAATTTTCCTTAAGCCCTATATCTCCTAATATCTTTTATTCACTGGTAGAACTTGAGAATGTGTCTCTGTATAATATGTAGGAGCGTCCTGACTGGGACACTGCTCCTAAAACCTGAATAATAGCCGACTATAGGCTACAAATAACACAAGAAAGCACTTTAAATATCAACACTAAACAGTGTTATGGGCCTACTATAGAAGATGCATAGCCCAAGTATAATAATATAGCAATAAAACCACAGCTGATTATGACTGTCACAGTATAACATGCTTAAAGAAATAATAAATAAACAGGAAAAAGTCACAAGAGATTGCTGATACCGGCCGATACACACGCCAACATGTGAATAAGGAGAGTACTGGCACTTATTGTTTTCCACTTCAAGCACTGATGTAAAACCTTTTAGAATTGCTGACTCATCAATATAGGCTTCTTTATGCATGCTTGTACAGTATATCTACAGTTTCTGTGAGTTGACATGTCCAGTATGAGGGAATCAGACAGGTCACACTGTTTTGAGGTGAAAAGTTCACAGCCGTCCTCGGTGGAAATAATAGGCTCTGTACTGCCCACAGTATTAGCCTCTGTAAACTAAAGCTTAATGGTTTCTCATTAAAACATAATCACTTACTCTAATTATGATTGTTGTAACTGAAGTCGTATGCAGGCAGCTCTCCCTCTGGGGAGTAACTTCCCGTCTTGCAGCTGAACCGCTGCTCAAACCTAATATCTAATGACCGGGTTCAGACCTGTGACATGCTGACTGACCTCAGTCAGATCATGAGATGAAATCTGTTTACTTTTAGTCAAATCATGGTGTTTTAAGAAGACGTGTAGAGTAGGGCTGTGAAAGTTATGATAGAAACACGTTAACGCAAATTCTTTTTAACGCCACTAATTTCGTTAACGCAACTTGGGATTTTGAGGTTGTAGCGGTTGTAGTTTTAAAGCTAGTTTGTCGTGAAGGAGGCTAAATAACGCTCCAAAATTACTTACATTTTGGCGAGGAAAAACTGGCATGTCCATTTTCAAAGGGGTCCCTTGACCGCCGACCTCAAGATATGTGAATGAAAATGGGTTCTATGGATACCCACGAGTCTCCCCTTTACAGACATGCCCACTTTATGTTAATCACATGCAGTTTGGGGCAAGTCATAGTCAAGTCAGCACACTGACACACTGACTGCGTGGATACGACCTGTGCCCTCACATGTTAAATCCAAAGTGGTAAACACTACACATCCAGTAAAGTATGGAAACACTTTGGGTTTCACACATTACCAGGAAAAGCAGAGCTAGACATCACGGCTAAAGCTGCATGCTAACTCTGTCATGGACAGGAAACCTTATCGTAGCGCGGTAACGTGCGGTCAAGCCGACCGTCACTCTCATCTCCGTGGTCAAATCGGCCGACGCTACAACTGTAGAGCACCCATATACTGACATTTATGTTAAATGCATTCAAACGGCCCCCTGATGGAGCTGACCATGGATGTATAAAGAGAACGGAGCTGACGGGAGAGCTAGAGACGGACTTGGAGAAGTTAGAGGAAATATACACGTGTGACTACATCCAGTTTTCAAAATAAGGTGTTAACAAAGGGAACTGTATATACAAAATACATATATGGAAATAAGATTGATTGGATTATATTCACCAGAAGTATAAAGTATAAAGTATAAATCTCCCTTATAAATTAAAAAGAAAATACCACTAATTTGTGAGAGAAATGTCTTTATTCTTTGATTTTTGGGTTGCTGGAAAACAATTTAATAAATAATTCCTGACAATGACAGATGTATTTGACTTTAGGACATCTCTGACTACATACATGCTGAAAATCAAACATTTTACTGTATTAATTTAGATATTTTCAAAGTAAAATTCCCTAGAAGTGTGTGATTCAACTTTTTCTCATGGTCTAATGTTAAAAAAGTTGACAAAAATAAATCATATCGAATCGCGATAATGCAATACATAACGAATCAGCACCCAGGTATCGTGATAGTATCGAATCGGGAGATAGGTGTATCATCCCAGCCCTCGTATGTACCACTGGTTGTAAGTGGAAAAAATAGAGCTAGCATCAACAGTGTCACACAGAAAGCAGATCTCAGCACCGTTGGGGTGCTGCTTCTTCCAGAAGGAAGCCATCCTCTGTGTGTTCTGCATCATGTGAACAAACAGCCTCTTCAGACAGACTTATGCAGATAATACACCCATGAAGGAGGACTGATGGCATCCTCTCATGTCTCCTCCCTGTCTGGATTTTCAGACTGCTGCAGTGAATTTCTCATCCTGCCATTTTCTCTTTGATTGCCGAGAGTTCGGAGTCCTGCTGCGATGTTTCCATTGGCAATGTTAACCAGCGCACACGTAGGGATGCGCTCCTCCACTCACCACCGATTTGTCAAAGCAATTTGACTTGAGGCTGAAGCTCGCTCAGTCGCGTAAACGACCACGGGCACGGAGCGGTTGACAGAACCTTTACTCTGAATATGATGGCATCTCCGAGACAGACATCTCACTCTGTGAGCTTACAGAAAAAACGCACTGACGGAGTGACTGAGCCGCTGACACATTCACATAGACCTTAGCTGGCTGCTCTCTGTTGTTCCCTATATGGGTAATTAAACTGAACGTAGAGCCTAGTGGGGCTAGTATGCAGTGTGTGTGCTGCGTGGTTAAGAGTTTGATTAATGCACTTCAAATCTTCACACACACACACACACACACACACACACGCACTAGCTTATCTGTGAATATGTGTATGCATCCTGCTGTTATTATTAGTGTGGTCAACTACTTGCAGATATGGAGAAATCACTCCAGAGCCGAGCCTTCTCTCTGTTCTCAAACCACATGTGTTACATAATTCATCAGCTCTGTGTGTGTGTGTGTGTGTGTGTGTGTGTGTGTGTGTGTGTGTCTGGGTTAGTTCTGGTCAGTCTCCGCTGAGGTCCTGTAGGGTTGAAAGAGGGGAATGAGGTCGTCTGGCGGTAGTAAACAAACGTGCCAACATTCAATTGTAGGTGGACACCCCATGGTTGATAGCTGTTAACGTAAGGTTTTGTTTACTGCGCCGGGTTCATGTCAGGTAAAACACACACACGCACACACACAGACGTCTGGCCTTCCACTCTGCCCAGCCGGGTCTGCGTGTGTGTATCTGTCTGTCTGCCTCTGTGTTCAGTTGCATTTTAATCCACACTGATTTCCATGGCGAGCTTGTTATTGTAAGTATTGTGTTCTCAGGCAGACACAGACCAAGGCCATGTTACCAACACTGGAAAAACAACTTTTTACTCCCATCACACTCTTTCACCTTAAAGGTGCAATGTATAAGGAAGAGAGGAGGCTGTATTACGTACGAGCTTGCAGCCGGGTACTGCGTAATGCGCGGAGGGAGCGGCCTCTAAACGCCGCCATTTACGAGTAGAGGGCCCCGCAAACGTGACTTTGACTACACCGCTGTATATATAAATGGACAACGCATCTCCTCTTCCTCTCACTAGACAGGAAACACTACCGCTTTTGTCCACAGGGACCGCCAAAAAATATCGACACAAAATGAAAGTTCCTCGTAGAAACTTTAAAGCCCCCCCTCCAGTGTATTTGTCATTTCTATGGTATTTCATATTTATTTGAGTCATTTCCTGACTAAGTTGATTAGTCACACTGTTTGACAAAAACTTAATGTTGTGCTCAAAGTTAAAAAAAAAAAAGAAGGTTGTTGGTAAAACGGGAATATGATGTATGACTATAGTAGGAGCTGCAGGTCAGACGTCATCCTCCAAACTTGCGCAGGCATTCATGATCCTTTGAGTTTGAGCAGCAAACTGATAAATCTGTTAGTTTGTCTTTCTAGTTAGTTAGCTAGTTAGGTTTAGTTAGCTAGCCCAACTTGTTGCATTAGCTAACTGAGAGTTTTCATTTTATTTTTTATTTTCCTCCACCTTAGTTTAGTGTGTTTATTTTCACAATGGCATTTGTGTGTGCCGAGAACGGGTTCAATCAACGTAATGGATTACACGAAACAACACACTGACTGTCTCTCTCACTCGCTCTCTTCTTTACCGTCTCCTCCTGCTAGAGATAAAGTAATGGAAAGCAGTCGATGCCATTTTGGAGGTTTGCCGGCCTCAAACAGGTCCGGATGACGACCGGGAGCGCACAACTTTCAGCCCAAAAGAAAACAAGAGAAAAGTCCCGTTAGTGAAATAAAGGAATCACAGTGCAGCCCGGTGTGGTGTCGGTGCTGGAGCTGAGGCGAGAGCAGCCAGTGCTGGTGGAACCAGCTGGTTGGAGGTTCACCAGCGGTGCAGCTGCAGCAGCCAGACGGCCGCTTCGCCAGGAGGAGACGGTGAAGAAGAGAGCGAGTGAGAGAGAGTCGGTGTGTTGCTCTAATCTTGTCTCATTTGTGGTCTGATGAAAGGTAAATTCATCTCAACTGGGTTGAAAAACGATGCAATCTGGTTGCCTTGGTAGTGAATTACATCTGACTATTAACCACACCCCCGTTCTCTGTTTGAGAAAGAACGTTAACCAAAAACCAGGAGGTAACATTGTCTGGAGGGGGACATTAAGCCATCCGTAACATTCCCACACCTCTACTAGCCAACGTCCTTATGGAAACCACGTCCAGTCAGTGAATGAGATCTTTTGTAGAATAAAGTGGCGTCTACTCTGGGTTGGATTTTGAAGGAAAATCTGATGGATTGCAATGTGTCACTGAGCAAAGGGTGGTCTTCCTTTGCAATCATAAATAAAACTTAGTGAAAGCCCAATGAAAAAAAAAAAATCATGCCCAACTATTTGTTTTCTTTAAAAAAGAGGAAGAGGAGAAGCAATGTCTTCTCAGCAGGAACCAAAAAAAATCTCCCTCTAAATCTCACCAATGTCATATTTTCTTCACCTCCATTTTCTAACAACCCCCTTGAGGCAGTCGATATACAGAGAGACAATACTGCAGAGTCAGTCCCAGTCCGCCTCCCTCTTTCTCATCCTCCTGTCTTTTCCCTCTCTGCATTTGACACATTTTCTCACTCTGCCTCTCCCTAGGTGGTCACCTTTTTCTGTCCATCCCCATTTATCTCACTCCGTCTGTCATCCCGTCCTCCTCCCTCCTCTGCTCCGTCTCGCACTGTGGTCTCCCACCACAGTCAATCCATATTGAGCTGTACTAATGTGGAGCCCTGGCCCATCCATAAAGTGACTGACAGCTCTGGGTTATTAGATGAGGACCTCCTGCCCCTCTGCCTGCCGGCTGCCTGGGGCGGAGGCCTCACACACACTGGATATCTGTCTGTCTGCCTCTTTGCTTGACTATGCACGGCTGTAATTAGACATAGTTCAGTCTTTACAAGCCGTATATGTCACTATGCCAAGTTTCCACCACCACCATTTTAGTGAGAACAAATGCCACTTTCTGGTGTGAGGGATTAAAGTTACTAATCACAGGAACGCTTCATTGCTTGGACATCTCGGAGCATCGGCTTGTTTGCTGTGGTGTCGGGTTGGTTGCGATGGTTCCTACTGTATCAGCTTTATTCCTGGCTCAATTCCATACCACCTCCTTCACCCTCTGCCTACCCACTTCCACTCCGTTTGCACGTTCGCGTGGAGGGTCCGCCATATTAAGTACCATCCAAAACCGATTAGCGGGGAGTGGAAGTTAGTTATAAAGCCCTCGACGTAAACAACATTATGTGTAGCTGTACTGTCGTCCAGGAGGTGGAAACAGTAAGGCTTATACGCACTGTACAGAGCCAGAAACAGGTTGAGATAACTCTCTCACTCTCTCATCTGCAACCGCTTATCCCGTTAGGGGTCGCGGGGGGGCTGGAGCCGATCCCAGCCGACATTGGGCGAAGGCGGGGTACACCCTGGACAGGTCGCCAGTCCATCGCAGGGCTGACACATAGAGACAGACAACCATTCATACTCACATTCACACCTACGGGCAATTTAGAGTCAACAATTAACCTAACCTAACGAAAAGGAAAAAAAAAGTGTGGAAATTTGTCATAAATCGGGAGAAATACGGGAGAATTGTGACACCAGGAGAGGGCAATGAAAAACGGGAGTCTCCCGGGAAAATCAGGAGAATTGGAGAATATAGTTTGAGTGAAATAACGTTAGGTAACTGGACGCAACCGTCACTAATGCTAAGATGCTAACGTAGCTCTTCCGGGATTTGAAGCTGTTATTTTTCTCATTTTGACAATCTAACTGGTGACAACACATTAATTCAGGTTCTAAGGACTGTGGCTGTTGGTAGTTGTTGATTTTGTTTAGATATGCCGAATTGTAATTTGATGGGTAATTTGTTGATTCAGCTGAGCCAGCTAATATGTGCTAATGTCACTTGTTGCCATGGTAAATATTCACCCATTCTGCAGCCTGATGGAGACACCAGTGTCAGTGCGACCAGGCCATCCCTTTTTTTTCCTACACAAACTAGCAACTTGATCGCTGACGATACAGATATACCACGTGATGCCAACGTCGTTATATTATTGACTCACAAGCCTTGTTAGAAGTGGGAACCAAATGTCAGATATCTTCCACAGAGATAAACAAAACATTCATTTTGGACCCGTCAACATTCTTTTTATTATTAATTTCCAATCATCATAATTCTTTTTAGGAAAAGGCACTTTTATTCTGCACCTAAAAGCTAAAAGTTATCCATCTACATAAAAATGTTATCAATAAAACCTTTAATAAGTATCTGCCCGCTAGCTTTAAGTCAGAAGACCTTCTACCCATGTCATCCAGAATCCTGTTAGATAAATACAACAGTATATCACTTGTGATGTTATTCAAAAGTAAATGGTTCAGAGACAGTTCCCAATGTCTTTAGGCTACTTATGGTTCAGCAAGCTAGTTTTAAAGGAGGAATTCTAACTGCACGTTCTGCATCGCTCTGCAAAGAAAGCTTGTGTCAGAGTGTGAGCAGGCAGCTGAGCCCTGTGGGACGCCACAGGTGACGACAAACAGGATGGGTTGTGTATCAAGAACAAAAAACATGCTGTTAAAAGACGATCAAGAGACGACAAGCCTCCGACACCACACACACACACACACACACACACACACAATCACACACGTGCTTACGGCAATCAATTAAAATTACATGATCTGCTGTGTAATATTTCTGCACTACGGTGTAAAAGAAGAAGTGGCCTAACCCCGGATTCTCAGTTGAAAACAAAAGCCAAGCGCAACACACACAAACCTTTAATAAAACTACACGCTTAAAGAGGAATATTGTAGCTATGGGATGAAGGATCCAGGCTGTTTCTTCTCTAAACTCGTGCATGTAGAGAACGCCAGCATACCACTGGTCAGAGAGCTGTGTATAATAGATATAATGATGGAATCTGTATCAAAGATACCTTTTGAGGAATTTTGTGGGAACACTATCTATTGAACAAGTAGAGCACCTCATATGGGACACAATTTGCTGTAAAAACAACAGGGAAATAGGTTCAGGGTTTTCTGACATCACAGATGAGTCCCAGTTAAGAGGAAAATCTGGAGTTTTCTGGTTTACTTTTTCTTTTTTTTTCTTCTTTTTGGCAAATAATGCCCAAAACTCCCTCCTCCCTTTGTGAATGTGGCTGTGTTGTATGCTGCATTCAAGTGCTGTGGGAATATTTGCCAGAACGTGTAGTGAGTTCTTAAAGGGATAGTTCGGGTGTTTTGAAGTGGGGTTATATGAGATACTTATCCATAGTCCGTGTATTACCTACAGTAGATGGCGGTCAGCACGCTCCAGACAGACAGGAGTACCAGTAGGGGAGCAAAGCAATGTGGACGGGGACATCAGCAAAAGATATCTTAGCCACCTAAAAAAGATATTATGTGTTTAAGTGTACGCTATATTTAGAATATTTTCGCCACTTTATCTTGCCGTGAGAAAGCTATTAAGTCTATGTCTATATTGAAATACTCTAAATATAGTGTATACTTCAACTGATATTGATTTTTTTTTTTAGATGGCCCTTTCTTTAAAGTGTCTAAAATATGTTTTGCCCCATCCACATCTGTTCATTTCTTTGCTTCCGTGCCTTAACTCCTGTCTGCTTCTCAAAACCCCGAACTATCCCTTTAACTACCATGAAAAGTGATACAATTTTTTTTTTTTAAGTATATTTTTAATTTCAAAGAAGGTTATATTAAAGGTTGTTTCATACATTCGTATGATTGAATTTGTGCTCATTCAAAGACAGTGTAATGAAATGCTGAATGACTTTAAAACAACTCAGTATTTTTTTTATAGTGAGGAGGTTTCCCTGGCACAAAAGGGGAATAAATATTTTTTAAAAAAATAAACTAAAACATCGATACCAGCTATCGGCTATCAGCTAAATTGTTATTTTAAACATCGGTATCGGCCCAGAATTGGTGCATCCCTCGAAAATTCACATTTCCAAATCTTTTTTTATCGGGTTTTTTGCAGACATGGCAAAGGTCATCTTATCAAATGTAGAACATAACTCAGGGTCCGTGACATGAAATAAAAACAGAAAAATGACCACCCTTTCCCCCCATCCAATGTACGTCACGAAAGGGGAAATAAATAAATAAATACATTTAAAAAATATATAATAATAATAATAGTAATAAAATTAAATTAAATGATTAAAAAAAAGTAAATAAATAGATAATTAAATAAAATCCACATTTCCACTGTGTAGTGTTTCAGAACGTGATGGTTGTGACACATTAGTAGCAGAACTGCTCCACAATACTATCTAGTGGTCAGGACCTGTGTGTGTGTGTGTGTGTGTGTGTGTGTGTGTGTGTGTGTGTGTGTGTGTGTGTGTGTGTGTGTGTGTGTGTGTGTGTGTGTGTGCGTGCGTGCGTGTGCGTGCGTGTGCGTGTGTGCAGGATGTGTGCAGACTGTGTATACGTATCAGTGTGAAATAATTGCAAGATGTATGACAAGATAATTGCACGTGCGCGTGTGTCTTTTTAACGTGTAAATGTGTGTGTGTGTGTGTGTGTTCATACGTGTTGGTCCATGCATGTGTGTATTTATGTTCGGCCATTATAATTACAGGATTTGCGACATGATAATTGCACGCGTGTCTGTGAATGTGCGCATATGTGCATTCATATTTATCCATTATAATTACATGGTTTGAGACAAACTGTGTGTGTGTGTGTGTGTGTTTGTGTTGGTGTCTATGGCAGGAACCCACTAAATTAGACAGACACAGTGAGTCATCGTCCCCGCCTAATTTCTTCTTCAGTGTGCGTCTTAATATGCAAATTCTGTAATGTTTCAGGTTTATGAAGCAAAGGCGTGTGTGTATGTGCTGCTATGCACTCTGAGCAGTATGTGTGTGTACGTGTGTGTGTGTGTGTGTGTGTGTGTGTGTGTGTGTCTCTCTGTGCATGGCTGCCTGCTGTCTGATTTTGTCTCCTTTATTTACTTCCCGTCCAGCTTATTTACTAGTCAGTCAGACATCCACCCAGCCCACGTTTACACTGACCTAAATAGGCACATCATCTGTGTGAGTGTGTGTGTGTGTGTGACCATGTCTACTTGTATCCATGTCTGAGTGTGAGTGTATGTTATGTGTTTATATCGGTGATTGTGTGTGTGTATTGCAGCTCAGTGTAGTCAACAGCCGTATTGAAGCTGCTGTCATTGTGTAGCAGCCTTCACATTAATGCTTCAATCTCCACTCCCTGAATTCCTCTGATTCCTCAGATAGCAGCAAACCTCCATCCAGCCAGCCGCATTCAGACGCCTCATTCACACTCCATTTTCTTCTGCTGCCGTCTGTGTCATGACACCGGGGCGCCGTCACAAAACATAAACAGTATGAGTACGAGTAAGGCTCGTCAGAGAGGATACGGGAACCGACGCTTTTCGTTAATGAGTTGTTGACTTATCGGTATCAGGAGCCACTTTTCACACATGGAACCCACATTGTTGGTTTGCTCAATTATCAAGATACAGTAGGGGTAGAAGGGTTTGCATGTCTGGTTGCCTTCTGAATATGTGGCTTTTTTGTAGTCCCTACATTGACAGCACTGCTGACTGTGACAAGTTTGATAATAATGACACCACAAAAGTTCTGAATGATGGATTTTAAAACTTATTTTTCAGTTATATGCCTGTCTGGATTGCTGGACATGTTAAAGGGTAACTTATAGGGCTGGGACGATTCACCTATCTCCCGATTCAATACTATCACGATTCTTGGGTGTCGATTTGATATGTATTGCGATTTTGAAGTATTGCGATTTATTGCAAGTTTTGATATTTTTCAGAGATTGCATCCGCATTTTGGCAAATTCCATGCAATTCTGCGTTTTTACAACTGATTCCATTTTTATCATCAGATACCGAGAGTCCGTCGGTGTTTTCCGCATCATAGGGCCCTACTTTAATGTTCAAAAAACACATTATTTTTCCCCATCCTGTCCGTCTGAATATACCTGTATCACCCTCTGTCTGAAAGGCTCCGTTTTAGCGCCCTGTCTCTTTAAGACCCCCTCCTGAAAAAGCCCAGTCTGCTCTGATTGGCTTGTGAGAAACATATGATGCACCTGCAAAGGTAGTTCTCAAGCTGCGGGCGATATATTCTAATGAGCCTGCATGTGACATAGGAAGGGGAGTCAAATCTGAATGGCTTGTTGAATCACATGTTTTCTGATCTAGACAGCTACACTAACAACTGACTGGGTCGTCTTATTTCACAATCTGTGGGTTGGTAGGCTCTCCAGATACCCAAATGTATGAGCACAAGCACTGAAAAAGTGCGTTTTTTGTGATAAGGCCCCATAAATGCGTTGGACGGATGATTGAAGAAAACTGGATGATGACGGACGACAGAAAATGATTTACAACCGCTTCTTAACATTTTCTGCACAATCCGCCATCTCCTCCGCGCGGCAAGGACACATCTTTTTCATCGCGTGTTCGTTTAACCAGCCTTGATTTGTTTAGCTGAACAGCCAGCCAGCCAGCCAGACTGCCTATCTGCTCTGATTCAGTTGTTGATATGATGGCTGAGGTTACTGAGTTTAAGACGTTATTTTGGCTCAGCCTGTCGGGGCTGCCTGCCTGCTGAGATCCTCTGCTAGGTTGGCTAGGTAGCGCGTGGGCGTGTGTGCGAGCACGTGTGTGCATGGGCATTTCTTTGTGTGCGCATTTGCGTGAGTGTGCGTGTGTGTGTTTCATGTGTGGCGTGCACGTGTGTGTGTCTGTACCTTATTGGTGTGCGTGGGAGTGTGCGTGGGCAGAGCGTTAAAGCTGACAGTGAGCAGGCAACCTGAGGACATATTTATGAGGTTTCTCACTGTCGACGCTAACCAGTGAATATTAACCTGATGCTCTCTCAGCACCTTAAGCTGCAAAACACACAGAGCCAACATTTTCAAATTTTCTTTCTCATCTGTGTAATGCACTGATAAGTCTGTTATGGGGGAAAGTGCACGGAGAAAATGGGAAGAGGGCTAGGTCAGACTGCGCCATTATTGCTGTCAGGTGATTTCATCATGATAAAGATATCATCCATCTTGTATCTAAATGGGTGTAGATCCATGTGAGGCTTATTCCGTATTAGCTCAAGGCTTCATAAAGTGCAGAGAGAGGCCATAAACTCAGCAGAACTGTGGGTTTAAATCACCCTGTCAAGGGTGTTCAGCTTATTCTCACCTGATTATTATTCACATCTGATATATATCTGATATATATATATATATATATATATATATATATATATATATATATATAATGAT